>BSBK01012899.1:0-95000 GCA_027943335.1 Chamaecyparis obtusa | reverse complement strand
AAAATTTGAAGTACCATTGATAAGAGAAAGGGTGATTATACCATGCATAATATCTATATTCAGAGACCAGCTTTAGGGGACCATATTTCAAAATTAGGTGGTATCATCACACAAAGCTTGGTAAGAACCTTTATGTGTCATAGAAGAGTACATGTGCTAAGTTGTGAGCTCCTATAGTCAGTCATTAGTGCTGTTAGTTTTTTTCCCTGAGGAAAATAATTACTTTTATACTCACTATGTGCATAGAGTGGTCATTTTTGGAAATGAATATATTAGTTCTTATGCCGATAGAATAAACATGAGGAATACATCAGGAAAACCTACTTAGACCAAGGGATATCGACGTAACCCTTCACTATCAAACACACGATGAATGGATTAAACACCGATACTTGATGAATCTATCGGGAGAATATATACCAATAGAATGATGATTGAGGAGACCATGATGATGGGCAGTTAGTGATAGGGAGAGCATATGCCAATAAAAGAGTGTATACATGTTGTGTAACCATAACAAAATAAGTACATTGGTAAGAGTTATGCCGATAATATCATCGGCATAGCTTTTAACTACAGAGTATCAAATAAAAAGTTGAATTTCGATGCCTGATGGAAGAAGCGGTGTAGCCTACGTTGATGACTAAGAACTATGATTCTATCAGAGAGACTACTGAAATTTTTTGCCGATCTAGCTAAAATGTCTTATCGAGGAAGCCTCAACAATTAAGAGATAAAAAATGATGCATCAGATTAACTTATACCAACAAGAGAATACACAGAAAATGTTATCATACCAGTTAAGCTTATGTCAATTATGAGCAATAAGGAGATTGAGGAGAGGTATACCACTGCCAAAGTGACAAAAGATGCATCAAAGGGACACTTAAAGGGTCTACCGATCAAATAAAATAACATACATATGGCTCATGAGCATAAATTGATCGGTGTATGATACCAAAAGTCACGGCAATAATAACAGTTGTCATGTCAAGGGGTTTTTGTAATTCAAAGTGACAAGATAGAAATGATCGAAGCATGCTAATTGGAGAAAACATGTACAAGACAGGGCATAAGATATATATATAGAGAGAGGTATAAATATTAATGTATCTCATGTGTGGCAGAATGTGAAACTAGAACATAAATACAATGATGAGCATAAAGAATGGACTCTAAAGCACTAGAGGGGGTACTTACATAATTTCTAGATCATTTATATATTATATACCCCTAAAATAGCCTTAAAATACCTCTAATATGCTTAAACAACCTGTAAAATGATAATTGATTGAACATGAACTAAGATAATTTTGGGATTTGAAATTATTTTTATTTTAAAGGGTGGTGTCTTTTCACCCAAAGGGGTATGAAAACCATTCAGCCACATATATCTATGTGGTGTAAAATGTAAAGGGGAAAAGATGACCGACAATATTATCATCAATCAACAATATAAATATTTTATTTTCTACTGCACTCTCTGTAAGTGATTTATTTTACAAATGACTTTTTGAAGCAGTAATATAAATTAGTATTTTCTCTAATTTGGAGTTGTAGATTTGATCATTCCTGATTGATCTGTCCTTTGTGATTTTATCTCCAGAAGATAAAGTTTTTTTTTAAAATTCTTGTTTTGAAATTATTCTCGTTATTCTACAATTTGATCATTAGGATTATTAGGCACTAGTAATTCTTTCTTATTAGTCTCATTAAGCTTGGGTTAAATTCAATAAGACTGATTGTGGTGTAATAGAATAATCAACAACATTAAAGAGGAACAGTTCATAGGAGTATTCAGGTGGTGTTCTTTGTCTCACTTAGTCATATATAAGATTAAAGAAGGAATTATCTCTATTGCCCAATAGAAGAAAGGCACTGGTCTATCATCCTTAATTGAAGTCTTTGTTTGAAAGATTACAAGTAGGAAGTAGTAATACATATCCAAAATAAAAAAGATATCAATACATAAAAGCATTCAAAATAATCATCCAATAACTACTATTTACTATAAACCAAGGAATCAAAACCCAAAGTATTCAAACATTATTCATACAAGTTCAATAACTTATAAATTGTGAGGCATACAATTTGATCTCCCTCAAGAAATCATTGTCATCTTGAGAGATCACCCTAAATTCAAGAATAGTTATCAGATAATCTTCTATTAAAATATTTAACCAACATATTATGTTAAGGTATCAAATAGGTACACCCGCCTTGGTGGACTATAGAGCCTAAAAAGTAGGGGAAGAGGATCATAATTGATCATTCTTGTTCATTGGCCAAATCAATTGGAAAGTCCAAGCATTGATTTAGGAAATATCATAGGATTTCTAATTTGTTGATTTGGGAACCAACACCCCATTCCTCTTCCTCTACAACAACATGATGGTCTGTAGGTGGATCTTGATGAGAACTACCACTAGGGACAGGTTTAGGTGATAAGAATGATGAGACCCTAAATGTGATTGAGGGAATTTGATGTAATTCACATGACCTCTAGCATCCACTATAGGGATATGAAGCTATACAATAATAAATGTATTGGGAATTCACATTTTTCTAAAATTTGAAGTACCATTGATAAGAAGGGTGATTATACCATGCATAATCTCTATATTCAGAGACCAGCTTCAGAGGATGATATTTCAAAATCAAGTAATTATCATCACGAGAGGCTTGGTAAGAACCTTTATGTGTCATAGAAGAGTACATGTGCCAAGTTGTGATATCCTATAGTCAGTACTTAGTGCAGTTATTTTTTTTTCCATGAGGAAAATAATTATTTTTGTACTCACTAATATGCATAGAGTGGTCATTTTTGGAAATGAATATATCAGTGATTAATTTTTTCCGGTCAAATCATCTATCCCTCTGAAATATCTCTATTACAGTGTACATCTTTGCCAATTGATAGACACATATGACTCCATTTTAATATTTTTCTCACACCCATTCCCTTTGCAATTTATTCAGATTACTACCTATACATTACAAAATCCATCAAACTGGCTTTTTTCTGGAGGTTGATATTTCACGTCCAATTTGTTTTGAAGCCAAACCAATTTATCCTTGTTATTTTTTATGCTACAATAAAATCCTATGCAAGCTTCCAGAGTCCTAGCCATTTGTTTGATATTTTAATATCTTAAAACCAGATGCAAGTTTTTGTGATTTGTTACCTACACAGTGTTAACTTTATTAGGTTACCTAATTTGGAGGATTACTTTTGGAACTAGTTGGCAATTTGAAAAAAATGTTTTCTTCATGTGATTTCCCTCATGACAATGTATTCCTATGCACAAGTATAGAGCCTTGGAGGTTTATTTGGTACTTTTTACCAAATCAAAGCCTGACTTAATTTATTAGCAATTGTTGATTGGACAATGTCAACATGTAACTAGAGGCTAACTTTGAGAGACAATATCTTGCACCACTAGATGAATTTCAAAGAGCCATTTGTTACATTGTAATCTTTGGTCAAAAGTTTATCAACATACCAATTCTAAGGGTTTTACAACAAGGTTTAAGTGGTTTCCCAAGCTAACTCTAGATGCAACAAATTCATTTTGACCTCTTTCAAAGAAGTTCAAAATATACAGTCCAATAAAGCCAAATCTCATTTTTGGATTCCAAATACATTTTGAATCGACCTCAATATCAAACTAAAGAGATTTAATGACCAATTGTTCATAAATAAAAAAATTAGTTGGGTCCACAAGGGACCCAACTAATGTTGTGACATCTGAGATTGATTTTGAAATTGGTTATAGGGCCTGTATTATTTAAATTTGATTCAAAAAATAAAGTGACATATAAACTCATATTATTGAGCTTATATTATGATTGGGGGGAAGTTTATTAAAAAATGATTCAATTTAACATTAGCACCCAAAATTATAATAAGGCCTCTTGGTGGATTACAAGGTGAATAATTAAATACAAGTCAATTTATGAATAATGATTCATTTGAAAGATGGATCATGGTGGTCCCTGCATTTAGTTCTTTGTATGGTGAATAATGAAGGAACTAACAAAGCCTTAATAGACATCATTGAATCATGGAGAGGATCAAATGGACATGATTAAGATCCGTACAAAATGCACCATTGACCAAATTTCAAAAATTAGAAAACACAACAGGTTTTCATAAAATTTTCAGCATCTGTTCTTCATGATCTCCATATTTTGTGGATGAAAACCACAAAAGAATTGTAAAAAAATCACTGTGTTTTCAGGAATCTAAAAAAAAATGCTTAAATTTTTTTATGTCTTTAATACATTCTATAGGGAGCTTAGCTCGTGTCACATCAAGAACTCATTGTCATCTTGAGAGATCACCCTAAATTCAAGAATAGTTATCCGATAATCTACTATAAAAATATTTAACCAACATATTATGTTAAGGTATAGGTACACCCACCTTGGTCCTATAGAGCCTAAAAGGAAGGGAAAGAGGATCATAATTGATCATTCTCATTCGTTGGCCAAATCAGTTGGAAAGTCCAAGCATTGGTTTAGGAAATATCATAGGATTTCCAATTTGTTGATTTGGGAACCAACACCCTATTCCTCTTCCTCTATAGCAATGGGATGGTGTGTAGGTGGATCTTGATGAGCACTACCACTAGGTCCAGTTTAGGTGATACGAATGATGAGACCCTAAATGTGATTGAGGGAATTTGATGTAAATCACATGACCTCTGGAATCCGTTATAGGGATATGAAGCTATACAACAATAAATATATTAGGACTTTGAGTTTTTCTAAAATTTGAAGTACCATTGATAAGAAAAAGGGTGATTATTCCATGCATAATATCTATATTCAGATACCATCTTCAAAGGACCATATTTCAAAATTAGGTAATTATCACCACAAGAGGTTTGGTAAGAACCTTTTATGTGTCATAGAAGAGTACATGTGCCAAGTTGTGATCTCTTATAGTCAGTACTTAGTCCAGTTATTTTTTTGCCCTAAAAAAAATAATTATTTTTATACTGACTAATATGCATAGAGTGGTCATTTTTGAAGATGAATATATCAGTGTTTAAATTTATTTTGGTCAAATCATCTATCCCTATGGAATAACTCTATTACAATGTACATCTCTGCCAATTGGTAGAATAATATGACTCCATTTAATATTTTCCTCTCACCCATTCCCTTGGTAATTTATTCAAATTACTACTTGTATATTACAAAATCCATTAAACTATCTTTCTGTGGAGGTTGATATTTCACGTCCAATTGTTTTGAAGCCAAACCAATTGATCCTTGTTGTTTTCTTTGATACAATAAAATCCTATGCAAGCTTCCAGAGTCCTAGCCATTCGTTTGATATTTTAATATCTTAAAACCAGATGTAAGTTTTTGTGATTTGTTACCTACACAGTGCTGACTTCATTAGGCTACCTAATTTGGAGAATTACTTTTGGAACTGGTTGGCAATTTGATGAAAATGATTGCTTCTTTTGATTTCCCTCATGACAACGTATTTCTATGCACGAGTATAGAGCCTAAAAAGGTTCATTAGGTATTTTTACCAAATCAAAGCCTAGCTTAATTTATTAGCAATTGTTGAATGCACAATGTCAACATGTAACCAGAGGCCAACTTTGAGAGATGATATTTTGCACCCCTGGATGAATTTTGCAGAGCTATTTTTTACATTGCAATCTTTGGTCAAATGTTTATCAACATACCAGTTCTTAGGGTTTCACAACAAGGTTTAAGTGGTTTCCCAAGCTAACTCTAGATGTAACAAATTCATTTTGACCTCTTTCAAAGAAGTTCAAAATATACAGTCCAATTTTGCCAAATCTCATTTTTGGATTCCAAATACATTTTGAATCAACCTTAGTATCAAACTTAAGAGATTTAATGGCCAATTATTCATAAACAAAAAAAAATTAGCCAAGTCCACAAGGGACCCGACTAATGTTGTGACATCTCAAATTAATTTCGAAATTGGCTATAGGGCCTATATTATTTAATTTTGATTAAAAAATAAAGTGACATATAAACTCATATCGTTGATCTTGTATTATGATTGGAGAGAAGTTTATTAAAAACTGATTCAATTTAACATCAGCAACCAAAATTATAATAAGGCCTCTTGGCGGATTACAAGTGTATAATGAAATACAAGTCAATTTCTGAATAAGGATTGCTTTGAAAGATGGATCATGGTGGCCCCTGCATTTAACTTTGGATGGTGAATAATGAAGGAACTAACAGAGCTTTAAGAGATATCATCAAATCGTGGAGAGCATCAAACAGATGTGGCTAAGCTCCTTACAAAATGTACCAGTGATCAAATTTCAAAAATCAGAAAACACAACAGATTTTCGTGAAGTTTTCAGCATCTGTTCTTCATGATCTGCATATTTTGTGATCCAAAACGAAAAAAATTACAAAAAAATTACTG
Organism: Chamaecyparis obtusa; assembly: GCA_027943335.1. Taxonomy (NCBI): domain Eukaryota; kingdom Viridiplantae; phylum Streptophyta; class Pinopsida; order Cupressales; family Cupressaceae; genus Chamaecyparis; species Chamaecyparis obtusa. Next base: position 88,567 of record BSBK01012899.1, on the reverse strand, counting down.
TATTTGTGAAACTGAAAAAAAGGTTTGAATTTTTGTTAATCTTTAATACGTCCTGTAACATCGAACAGGCATTGCAGATCTTTTATCAAAATACAAACTTGATTATTTCGGCGTAGTAGTGAAGATCTAGTGAAGCAAAAACAGCCTTATCGAGAAGGTCATTTACATAAAAAACACAGTATCGAGGTAACTCATGGGTATGTCTCTTCGAACTACCATAGTCTTATAATGTAGGACAAACTGTTTAATTAAAATTTTCAATGCAATGGTGAGTGAGCCTTTTCGAAGGAATTATAAAGATCGGACAAGGCTCAAAACTTTTCATCAAAGCGATTGCTACATCGAAAAGGGAATGCCGATAAAACTTACAATTGTTTTATCCTAGAGAAGCAATGGGATACAAACAAAAAGAGGAACATCGACGAAACTTGTTGGTGATTCCATCAAAGAGCATTTTTTTGAAGAAACTTGGGCTTCGATCAGATCCATGAATGGTCCAACGAAAAGAAGTCTACATCGAAATAAATTATCGATGACATTTGGTATCTATTCTATCCACAAGTAGTTCACCGATGAGACGATTAGGATGCTTCTCTGAATAAAATCATTTGCATAATGCACACAATGGAATCTTTGAACACCGTATGGACATCCATCAAAGCATTGGAAAAAGGGGAACTTATCAGATGCAGTATTTGCGAGGATTAAGACACAACATGTCTATCGTTTGGTTAATACAAATTGGGGAGGCACAGACTTAATGCGTGAACTGTTTGACACAATGTCTCAGAGGAATATGGTCGCTTGAAAAGGCTTCGGAATCCCTTAAAGAGAGATAGTCATGCCACTGTGGGAAACATGGACAAGATATTTGGATTCTCTCGGCAGACTCCTACAGAATGTGAAAGCGGAAGGAATGTTCAAAGTATTTGACAAAATAGCTTCATTATAGCCACCTTGTAATTGTTACCACCCTATCTCTTATCTAGTTGTAGGACATCGCATTCGTAAGTGGAGATTAGATATTGATGATCTTAAGAGAATATTACATGTTATCTAATAGTAGTCTTAACCACTTCATATATATGGCCTAGAAGTAATGTATATGTTTACAATTTGTGTGACTTGGTTGAATAATTTGATATAAATTTATAAATTTGATTAATTAGAACATATTTTAAGGGGATGATTTAAATTCTTATATGTTGAATGTATGTACAATATTGTCAAAAGTATTATAAAATTTTCACTGTTGTTTAAGTAGGACATGTCTTAAGAGGATGATTTAAATTCTTCTATGCTACATGTATTTAATATTGTCAAAATTATTATGAATTTTTTATTGTTGTTTAATTAGGACACATTTTAAGGGGATGATTTAAATTCTTATATGCTACATGTATGATGATATTGTCAAAAGTATTATGAATTTTTTTTTGTTATTTTATTAGGACGCGTCTTAAGGAAATGATTTAAATTCTAATATGTTGCATGTATATGATAATCTCAAACATGTCAAACATATAAAGTAGATCATCATTTGATTGTACATGTATATATAGATAATTTTGAGTTTATGGGCCAAACATGTAAATATATAAAATATCTATCATCAAATTTATGTACAACACACATGTTGAGCTTACACACACACACACACAAAATAACTATAATCAAATGTATGTACAACACACATTTTGAATATATATAAAATAGCATGAAAAACATATAAATTAGATCATCAAATGTATACAAATTACATGCATGCACATAACATCAAAAAATATGTAAAACATACATAAAGTAGATCATCAAAAACATGTATATGTATACATGAACATATATCAAATGTAACATGTGTCAAAGACATGTAGAAAGTATCTAATCATCAAATCATGTATGTAAAAAATCAAACGACATGTCAAACATATAAAGTCTAGATGATATCAAATGTATAATATAACATCAAATATAACATGTCATAGTGTAAGTGTATAAAATGTCAAATTATAAGTGTATAAAGTAGACCATCAAATGTCTATCTAGATGGCTTGGCACCCTGGGACTCATCATGATGGCTCCTCACCAAGCAATCCTTTGAGTGACTATCATGCTCTGAAGGATGTACCAATCCTTGTAGAGAAAATGATATATATGTACGCACATTAAATATATAAAAATTATAATCATTTAAAAGAAAGTGTACATGTGTACATATATAAATTTAAAACTCATATATATGTTGGTGCTCACATCATCAAGAGAGCCCCACCTACAAAAATTATATTTATAGACACACACACACACGTGTGTGTGTAAAATTTTCCTAATGGTACTCAAACTCTCTAGCCACGATCATGTCCACTAAAACATCAAGATTTTGTATGCCCTCATGTAGGTTCAAATATACATCTACAACATAACTAGTCATTATGCGTCTTAATAATCATGAATGTAGTAGACTGTGTAACTGAGATGGCATGGAAGTCAAGTCTAGAAGTGTCAACAAATTCATGTAACCCATTGTCGTCATGCTCAAGTTAATATCGGATAAGATAAAAGGACTAATGCACTGCACTTGTTGAAGGGTCTATACCATGTTCCTCTACCTCTGTAGCAATAGGATGGTCTGCAGGTGGATCTTGATGAGCACTACCACTAGGGCTAGGTTTAGATGATAAGAATAATGAAATCCTTAATGTGATTGAGGGAATTTGATGGAAATCACACGACCTCTAGCATCTACTATAGGGATATGAAGCTATACTACAATAAATATATTGGGACTTTGAATTTTTTAAAAATTTGAAGTACCCTATATAAGTGAAAGGGTGATTATACCATGCATAATATCTATATTTGGAGACCAGCTTTGGAGGACCCTATTTCAAAATAAGGTGATTATCATCACAAGAGGATTTGTAAGAACCTTTATGTGTCATAGAAGAGTACATGTGCCAAGTTGTGAGTTCCTATAGTTAGTTCTTAGTGCGGTTTTTTTTTTCCATGAGGAAAATAATTATTTTTATAGTCACTAATATGCATAGAGTGGTCATATGTGGAGATGAATATATCAGTGCTTAGATTTTTTCTGGTCAAATCATCTATCCCTCTGAAATCGCTCTATTACAGTGTGCATCTCTGCCAATTGGTAGAATCATATGACTCCATTTAATATTTTTCTCAAACTCATTCCCTTTTCAATTTATTCAGATTACTACCTATATATATTACAAAATCAATCAAGTTGACTTTCTATGGAGGTTGATATTTCATGTCCAATTTGTTTTGAAGCCAAACCAATTGATCCTTGTTTTTTTCTATGCTTCAAAAAACTCCTATGCAAGCTTCCAGAGTCCTAGCCATTCGTTTGATATTTTAATATCTTAAAACCATATGCAAGTTTTTGTGATTTGTTACCTGCACAACTAACTTTATTAGGTTACTTAATTTGGAGGATTACTTTTGGAACTAGCTGGTGATTTGATGAAAATGATTACTTCTTGTGATTTCCCTCATGAAAATGTATTTCTATGCATGATTATAGTGCCTCAAAGGTTCATTTGGTATTTTTACCAAATCAATGCCTAACTTAATTTATTAGCAATTGTTGATTGCACAATGTCAACATGTAACTAGAGGCCAACTTTGAGAGACGATATTTTGTACTCCTGGATGAATTTCACAGAGCCATTTGTTACATTTCAATCTTTTGTCAAATGTTTATAAACATACCAGTTCCTAGGGTTTCACAACAAGGTTTAAGTGGTTTCCCAAGCTAACTCTAGATGCAACAAATTCATTTTGACCTCTTTCAAAGAAGTTCAAAATATATAGTCTACTAATGCCAAATCTCATTTTTGGATTCCAAATACATTTTGAATCGACTTGAGTATCAAACTAAAGAGATTTAATGGGCAATTGATCATAAACAAAAATAAAACTTAGAAGGGACCCAACTAATGTTGTGATATCTTAAATTGATTTTGAAATTGGTTGTAGATCCTATATTATTTAAATTTGATTCAAAAAATAAAGTGACATAAACTCATACTGTTGATCTTGTCTTATGATTGGGGAGAAATTTATTAAAAAAATGATTCAATTTAACATCAGCAACCAAAATTATAATAAGGCCTCTTGGTTGATTACAAGTGAATAATGAAATACAAGTCAATTTCTGAATAATGATTAATTTGAAAGATGGATTATGGTGGCCCCTGCATTTAATTTTATATGGTGAATAATGAAGGAATTAACAAAGTCTTAAGATACATAATCAAATAATGGAGAGCATCAAGCAACACACTGTTAAGCTCTATACAAAATGTACTATTGACCAAATTTCAAAAATTAAAAAAAACAACAGATTGTTACAAAATTTCATTATCTATTCTTCATGATTTACATACTTTGTGATAAAAACTACAAAAAATTACAAAAAAATTACTGTATTTTCGTGAATCTGAAAAAAAATATTTGAATTTATTTATTTTTTATTTTTTTCCTCTGTTCTGCACGGAGCTTAGCTCGTGCCGCATCAAACAGACATTGAAGATCTTTTATCAAAATACAAACTTGATTATTTTAGCGTAGTGGTGAAGATCTAGTGAAGCAAAAGCAGCCTTATCGAGGAGGTCATTTACATCAAAAACACAGTATCGAGGTAACGCATGGCTATGTCTCTTCGAAATACCAGTCTTATAATGTAGGACAAACTGTTTAATTGAAATTTTCAATGCAATGGTTAGTGAGCCTTTTCGAAGGAATTATAAAGATCGGACAAGGCTCAAAATTTTTCATCAAAGTGATTGCTACATCAAAAAGGGAATGACGATGAAACTTATGATTGTTTTACCGTAGAGAAGCAATGGAATCCAAACAATAAGAGGAACATCGACGAAACTTGTCGATGATTCCATCAAAGAGCATTTTTCTCTTGAAGAAACTTGGGCTTCCATCAGATCCATGAATGGTCCAACGTAAAGAAGTCTACATCGAAATAAATTATCTATGACATTTGGTATATATCTGTTCCATCGACAAGTAGCTCACCGATGAGATGATTAGGATGCTTCTCTGAAACTCCAATGAAGCGAGGGAGCTCTAAGGTGAATAAAACCGTTTGCATAATGCACACAATTGAATCTTTGAACAACGTATGGACATCCATCATGTAACGGCTCTGACTGTAACGGTCGCCTGCCTGTGAAGACCAATCATTACTCTGGTCTGCCGGCAGCTGAAAACCGTTTCAGCTTCCTCTCACAGCGATGCCTAATATAATTTTATGAACTGCAGCAATGTAATGAATTTATTGGGAAATAATAGAAGTATATCCTCTCCTTGAAGAGTGGATGTAATTTAGAATAGCGGGATGAACTACTATAATTATGTGTGTCTCTGTTTCTGTGTGTTTTGATCTTTTATATTTTTCTATTCTGTTTTAAATTATTTTGTCTGTAAATTTTACTTTCAACAATTGGTATCAGAGTTGGGAAAGCTCGTTTTTATTTTTTTGCAAATCGATGAAGAATGGATGAGGCAGACAAATGGAAGATCAAAAACTTTGCAAGGCAGAACTTCGGGCTATGGAAAGTGCAGGTAGGGTCTTTGCTTATCAAACAAGATTTGCAACTCGCATTACTTGGAAAAACCAAGGTAAAGGATCTTTGTCAGATGAAGACTGGCTAAAGATCGATTAGAAAGAAAAGGCAACAATTTTCTTATCTCTATCAAGCAATGTGCTCTTCAATGTTTTGATAGAGCCGACAACAAAATAGCTGTGGGATAAGTTATCTTCATTATATGAGATAGCTTTAGCATCGAACAAAGTATTTATCATGAAAAAGTTATACAATCTAAAAATGAAAGGAGGAGTGATATCGAATCATCTCAATGAGTTCAATACATTCGTTACTCAACTGACTTCGGTTGGTATCCCATTAGATGATGAAATAAAGGCAATCTTATTGTTATGCTCACTTTCGAATAGTTGGGAAGGCGTAGTAATGGTTGTGAGCACTTTAGTTGCAGCCAAGAGCAAGCTGAAATTTGATGAAGTTGCAACCACACTACTTAGTGAAGACATGCAAAGGAAGCACCAAGAACTCTCTTCTGGTGATGCTCTAACAACTATGAGCACAAGCAATAGAGGTAGAAGTCATGAGAGAGGAAGAAACAATAATAATAATAATGGAAGAGGTAGATCTAATCATCACTCGAAATCGAGAGGAAGAAATGGCACTTGCTGGTTTTGTGAAAAATTTGGACACACAAAGAAGCAATGTTGGAACTACAAAAAGGCTCAAAATAAAGTGATCAATGACAGTATTAATGCTGCAACTGATAGAGCCTTGGTACTTGTAGCCAGTGACACAGATTCAAGCTCGTGGGTTCTCGATTCTAGTGCCTCATTTCATGCTACTCCATATCGGAGTGCTTTCACAAATTACCACGAAGGTATGTTTGGCAAAGTTTTTCTTGGGCATAATAAAGAATGTGATATAGTCGGCAAAGGGGATATTTTATTGTCACTAAAAAATGGAAGTAAATGGCTTCTAAAAGATGTCAGGCATGTCCCTACACTTAAGCGTAATCTAATCTCAGTTAGTCAGTTATATACACAAGGTTGTAATGTTAGTTTTGATCTTACTTCTTGGAAAGTGTCCAAAGGTCAATTAATTTTAGCTAAAGGGCACAAAACTGGAAGTTTATACACATTAGAGTGCAATGGTGAAGTGGGAGTAGCCATGGCAGTTGTGGATAGCAATGCCAAACTTTGGTATAAGAGGCTTGGTCATATGAGCAAAATGGGTTTTGAAGTCATGCTTCGAAGACACCAACTTCCAGGTCTTAAATCGGTTGATTTGGAATTATGTGAGCATTACCTTTACAGCAAGCAAAATCACACCAGCTTCATAAGGACAGGTCATGAGAAGAAATCATCTCCATTAGAGCTCATCCATTCCAATGTTTTTGATCCTACAAAGGTAACTTCTATCGGTGGTGCTAATTATTTTGTCACATTTTTTGATGATTGCAATCACAAAGTTTGGGTTTATATGCTGAATAAGAAATCATAAGTGTTTTTAAAGTTTAAAATTTTTAAGGCTATGGTGGAAAATCAGATTGGAAGAAAGATTAAATGTTTACTAATGGACAATGGTGGCGAGTATTGCTTTTCAAATTTTGACATTTTTTGGGCAGATCATGGTATTCAGAGGATTAAATAAGTTCCTTATACACCTTAAAAAAATGGTGTAGCTGAGAGATTGAATTGAACTATTTTGGAGAGAACTCAGTGTATGTTGTCTAATGCTAGTTTGGGGAAGGAATTTTGGCTAGAGGCATGTAATACAACAGTTTATTTAATAAACTGAGCTCCTTCATCATGTTTGGATTTTGATATTCTGGAAGAGAAGTGGGCTGGTAAGAGAATTTCATTTTCTCATTTGCGTATTTTTGGATGCGATGCTTATGCTAACATTAATAAGGAGCAGAGAACAAAGTTGGATTTCAAATCCAAAAGATGTGTATTCTTGGGGTACGGTGAAGATCAGTTTGGTTTTCGGTTGTGGGATCCGATCACTCACAAAGTGATTTACAATTGGGATGTTCTATTCAATGAAAAGTCATTCTCTGGTTTGTCACATCATAACTCTTCTTCTAATAATTTTATTCAATATGATTTGTCTGATAATGGAAATCATAGGCAGAACATACCCCGGCTCACATTCCACCCATCTACATTTATCCCCTCCAACACTACACAACATACTTCTTCCACAACTTCTTTGTCTTGCCCAATACTACAACAGTCCCTTATGTCTCCTACACCACTTGTGGTTAGCACCCAGCCACTATTTTATAACAGCCCTGCATCTACGTGAACTGGTCTTACCAATGCAATCAAGGAGGAGAGTTGCTGATTATATCTCTATTTCCTACGTCTCCCCATGCCAAGACTCCTCTATAGCCTGTGGTCACTCCCCTCCCATGTGTGGAGGATGAAACATACTTAGATGAAGGGAAACCTCCCACCCATACTCTGTCGCGAGTGGACAAATGCTAGCTTGTGCCCCTTGCAACACCCTCCCCACGGATGGACTAGTCTATGCATGTGCAGCATATGGTGCTGCCTTCACACCCTCCTCACTTGTGTGAGGATACTTCACTTCCCCACCAAACCACCTCTACCAGCCCAACTCAGCAAGAAGAGAATTATGCAATCCCAGACTAGCGTACTTGTTCAAATATAGAGGTCAAACATACAAAAGGTTCTAGGGCTGCCCACCCTTCAAACACTCATTAAAATATCTAGTTGAGGAGGTCTACCAAAGAGAGAAAGCATCCAAGAAAATTTGATGATTATGCACTGTTATTTTCTTTATGTTCTAATCAGGCAGAGCCACAAACCTTCAAGTAAGCATGTACTGATGTTAATTCAGTGTTTTGGATGGATGCCATGAAAGATTAAATGGATTCTTTAAACATGAATTAGACTTGGGATTTGGTTTCCTTTCTGCTAGATTGTAAAGCTTTGAAAAATAAATGGGTCTATCACATAAAAGAGGAAGAAGGAGGTCGAAAGAGATACAGGGCCAGATTGGTAGTAAAGGGATTTGCTCAACAAAAGGGTGTGGACTTCAATGAGATTTTTTCTCCACTGGTTAAAATGCAGACTATTCATTTGGTACTAGGCATGGAAACAACATGGGACCTTGAGCTTGAGCAACTCAATGTCAAAACAATGTTTTAACATGGGGACATTGTTGAAGAGTTACATATGGAACAACTAGAAGACTTTGTAAAATAGGGGTAGGAGCATTTATATTGCAGATTAAAGAGGAGTTTATATGGGTTGAAGCAAGTCCCGTACCAATGGTATTTAAAGTTTGATAACTTCATGACTCAATAAGGCTTTACTCAGTGCAAATCAGACCCATGTGTCTACTACAAAAGGCTTTCGAATGGTGAGTTTTTGATTCTGCTATTGTATGTTGATGATATGTTGACTGCTAGTAACAGTATGAGAGTCATTCATGAGCTGAAGACACATTTGGCTCTTCATTTTTCCATGAAAGATTTAGGGGCAGCGAAGAGGATTCTTGAGATGGATATAATCCGAGATAGACATAAGAGAGAAATTAAGTTATCTCAAGAAAAATACATTCTTAAAGTTTTAGAAAAATTTAATATGTCCAGTGCAAAATCGGTCGCCACTCCATTGGCTGGTCACTTTAGATTGTCTTCTAAAATGTGTCCTACTCAGGAAGAAAAACATGAGATAGATGGTATTCCTTATTCTTCAGCAGTTGGGAGTTTAATGTACGCCATGTTTAGCACACGTTCGGACATTGCTCATGCAGTGGGAGTTGTGAGTGGTTTTATGAGTAATCCTAGTAAAACCCATTAGCAAGCAGTTCAATGGACTCTTCGGTATTTGAGAGGAACTTCCTCTCATGTTTTATGTTTTAACAGTAAGGATCCTTATATTTGCGGATATGCTGATTCTGATATGGCTGGAGATTTAGATACAAGGAGGTCAACAATAGGCTATGTGTTTACTTTTGCCAAGGCAAAGATTAGCTGGACTTCTTGGAAGCAACAAGTGGTTTCTCTTTCCTCTACTGAGGCTGAATACATTCCTCTCACTGAGGGAGCTAAAGAGCTGATATGGTTACAATGATTGTTTGGAGAGTTGGGATTTAAACAATCCACATTTACTCTATTATTTGACAACAACAGTGCCATTCATTTGGCCAAAAATTCAGCTTTCCATAGTCGCACAAAGCATATAGAAACTAGATTTCACTTCATCTATCATGCTCTTGAAGAGGGAAGACTACAGTTAGAGAAGATTGATACAAATGTCAATCTGGCTGATGCATTCACCAAGGCTATATTGTGAGAGAAGTTCAAATTTTGTAGAACTTCTCTTGGCATTGTGACGACATAGCCATAAGCACCAAGCGGGGGATATCCTGATGCATCTCTTATCATAGGAATGATTGGACTTCAAGTGGGAGATTGTAATGGCTCTAACTCTAATGGTCGCCTACCTATGAAGACCAATCATTACTCTGGTCTGCTAGCAACTGAAAACCATTTCACATTCCTCTCACTGTGATGCCTAATATAATTTTATGAGCTACAGAAATGTAATGAATTTATTGAGAAATAATAGAAAGGATATCCTCTGGTTGAAGAGTGGATGTAATCCAGAATAGCTGGATGAACCATTATAATTCTATGTGTCTCTGTTTCTGTGTGTTTTGATCTTTTACATTTTTCTATTCTATTTTAAATTATTTTGTCTGCAAATTTTACTTTCAGCACATCAAAGCATAGAAAAAGAGGAACTTATCAGATGCAGTATTTGTGAGGATTGACACAACATGTCTATCAGTTGGTTAATACAAATTGGGGAGGCACACACTTAATGCGTGAACTATTTGACACAATGTCTTAGAGGAATATGGTTTCTTGAAAAGACTTCGGAATCCCTTAAAGAGAGATAGTCATGCCACTGTGGGAAACATGGACAAGACATTTGAATTCTCTTGGAAGACTCCTACAAAATGTGAAAGTGCAAAGAATGCTCAAAGTATTTGACAAAATAACTTTGTAGATAAGGAAGTGACTGAATGTTTTGAAGTGATACAAGGTTTGCAAGACATAAAAATGTGGATTTGTGAAATAAATTTTAAAGCTTCCAACTAATTGCAAACGTTTAGTGATGTTAAAAGACATGAACGTTGAATATGGATACATCGAGGGAAATGTTTTCAAACCTATTTGGGAGTTCCCCCACAGAAATTTAATCTCATATATGAATAAAATCAAAGATTTGCAGAAAGAAGATATGCCATTTGAAACATCAAAGAAAATATAAACCTTTTCTAATATCCTCTTCATGTGCATGAAATGGGAGTATAAGAAATGTGTATTAGAACATGGAAGCATGCACAATATGTGAAAACAATTTGAATAGATATAAAGTGGGTAAACATAGATGCACACAACTATTTCATAGATTGCTTTAAAGAATTGTGGTCTTGATAAGGATCTACAATACATGGTATTATTGGATACAAATTGAAAGAAGACGTTGAAGGGATTCAGAGTTTTATGAAGAATGTGAGAGCCTAGATCTGAATGAGAAATTGTAAAGAATGTCTTCAAATTATTCTATAAGTGGAGATGTTGCTTCTAGGGATGAAATAGAGATGATTGTTGGTAGATATTCATATCTAGCATAAAATCTTCTAATTGCATTAACTCCATTTTTTAGAGCCTTCTTCCAACAAACTCCTTGCCCATATTCTAGATAGCTCTCATAGATGCTTCTAGAAAATTCAATAGCCCTCTATTTATAGAGGTGATTGTAATATGTTTGGGTAATGTAATTAAAAAAAGGTTTTGTTTTTCTCTGTGTCATAGCACATTCTCCCCTGTTTCCCCTATTTTTCTCTGCCCCTACACACTTCACAGTGGCATCAGAGTAGATGAAGATCTTGGGTGTAAAGAGTGTTTATGTTTGTGGATCTTATCCTTCCACCCCTTTAGAGTGGTAAGGAGTATGGAACCACGGTCCTCATGAAGACAGAGAAAACCTGTGAATAAGGAAGATTGGTGCTAGAGAAAATATCAAAGACTGCCAAAACAAATATTGTTGCCACTAAGTAAATGGGAACACTTTGAAGAGCAGATTAAATGAAGATTAAGAGAGCCGTTCAATGAGAAAAAAGCTATAATGAAATGGACCCAGAGATCGGGAATGAAAGAGGAGTGTTTAGATCATTGTCCAAGTTGTAATCCATTGAAGACCATTCAAAGGGAATTGCTTGATTATCAAAGGTCAAAGTTGTCAGATCGCAAGGGTTAAAAGAAATCATAGAAAGTGATTTTTGTTCATTGCAAACTTAAGGCCATAGTCTCTCATTGCATAAGATCATCATATTTAAAGCAAATTGCTGTCAGAGAAGAGGCAGATCATAGTCCTGTCCAGGTGATGCTGTGAAAATCAGAATCCTCACCCAAGTTTGAAGTTGAACAAAGGAAATTTGTTCTTTTTTGCATTTGAAAGAGGTTATTTGCTAGAATAGAGAAACATAGGATTGCTTGCCACTATTGGTGATTCAAAGAATAGGCATCGCTAAAGAGGTTCACTGGGTTGAAGTTGTTGTTTGCAGCCAAGAGTAAAAGAATTTGAGAAAGTTTGTAGGAGAAGAGATCGTAGACATAGATGTAGTTGTTAATTGGTCATAGTTGTGGAATTTTTTTGTAAGATTCAAGGCGTAAGAAGTTGATTAAAGAAGATTGAAATTGTAATCAAGTGAACAAGGTGAGTTGAATTGTTTAATCTTAATGAGAAAAGCTAGTAGAGTTAAGAAAGAAAAATCAAGTAATTTTAAAGAAGAATTAATAAAGGTAAATAGAGAAAATACAAATTTAATATGTGAAAAAGATCTTTTGGAAGAAGAATTGTCAAAATTAAGAAAAGAGATGGCTACATACATAAGAGAGAGGTTAGCATAAAAATGTAAACTTCAAGATAGATTTTTTTTATTTTTACAAAGAATTGGAGAAAGCTGAAAAGAAAACTAAAGAGCTAGAAGAAAGATTAAAGCTGTTTGATAATATTAAGAAGCGAAATGAATAATTAGAGGAAAAAATTAAAGAAATAGAAGAGAAGAATGGTTTATTGAAAGATGAACTAAATCAATCACTTAGTGGAAGCAATGTTTGTTTAAACTCAAAATCAAAATGTGATGTTTCATGTAGTACAAAGGATTTAATTCCATCATTTGATAAGTGTGATTTTTCTAAAATTGTTTGTAAGAAAGAATGTGAAGGTGAACATGTAAATGCAAAAGCGTCTAGTTATTTTGATGACAACGTTGGTTTGAAGATTATGAAAATAATTGGATACAAGGGTAAAGAAATAGGAAAGCATGAGAAAGGAATGAGCAATCTGATTGAGCTGACAATTAGGCCAAAATATGAAGGTCCTGGATATGCTATAGGAAAGGGAAAAATGAATACAGGTTCAAGTGAATCAGCCAAAAGATTAAATATTATGCAGTGTTCATATTATAACAGGAAAGGACATACGTAAAATAGATGTTGGGACTTACATCCATGTAGTATTTGTGGTTTGAAAATTCATTGCGAAAAGACATGTTGGAATAGAGAGTGCAAGAAGGATTCTATGATGGGTTGGATGAAAATGGATTGTGGATGGAGCTACGGATTGAGTTGGTAGATGATTATAGGTATGATAAAAAGTTTGTTTAAGTACAATGTTCAAGTGTGAGAAATGATAGAAATCTATCAAAGTTTGAATGTTCAAGGAGGATAACAAATCATTTGAGTAAAATAGAATTATTGCCTAGCAAGACATTCATAGAAAGTGAGTTTATAGGAAGTTTGAGATTTTTGTTTTGAAGAATTGAAAATCAAAGATTTGAAGTACTTCTATAGTAGTAGCAGAAGAATGAGAGAAAAACATCATGCAATACAAAAATCAATTTGGTTCCTGGATCAACACATTATCATTCATTTATGAGATTATGTCTCTACCCACCATCATTGTGGTATTAGAAGACTTGGTTATGGATATTAGAAAGAAGACAACGGGCAAGAGAAAAAGAAATCTAAATGCCATAACATTTGTGGTCAAAATTAAGGAAGGAAAATCATGATTTAGTATTGTAAATATTGATGTAAGTAGTGGTAGAAATTTGGGTGGAGTATTGGTAGATATTAATTTCTACCATCAAATTTTCTGACTGCATTAGCTCTATTTTCTAGAGCCTTCTTCCAAAAAATCCTCATGCATATTCTAGATAGCTCTCATCATTGCTCCCAGAAAATTCTATAGTTCTATATTTATAGAGGTGATTGTAATGATTTTGGGTAGTGTAATAAAAAATGGGGTTTTGGTTTTCTATGTGTTGTAGCACATCCTCCCCTCTTTCCCCTATTTTTCTCTACCCCTGGCCACTTGAATTATTACAGTAAAGATATAGATGGATGATAAAATGAAGGCAAAGGAAACCTGAAGACTTTGAACTAGGTTTTTTTGGTCCATGAGACAATCTAAAGGGTAATGTTGAGTTTGTCAAATTAATTGTTGAAGAAAATTATTTTTCAAATTGACTAAGTTGTGTAGATTACTCCTGGGAGTAACCATTTCACTAAGAGATCTGGATTTCTTTACAAATAAAAACCCAAGTGTCTTATTTGAAAATCATCGTGTAAATATCTTTTGGTCTCTAAAGTAGGCAGCTTGATTAGTTTTATGGGCATAAATAATCAATTATGTTGAACAGGCATGTTGTTTCATAGAAAAAGTTTGTAACCATTCTAGCATGTTCCCTTGTGTCTATAAAAGGGGACCACATATTGGATGAAGGAGAATAATATTTTACAAGACAAGACATGTAATATATCATTAGATATGAGTTAATAGAAAGACTTTTAGTATTTTTCTGTGTAATTGTGTAGTGGATTAACTATCTTTCTAAATTAGTTCTTTATAATTTTTAGTTGCAATATTTGAATGTTATCTTAAAATCTCTTATGAGGAAATTGTTTATTGTCATGACAATTTTAATATCAAGAATCATTTGAGAAGTTTTTTTTTCTGTATGCTTCTTGTCTAATTGGTCTTTTCAAGTAGGAGTTAAACTCAATTGAACTAGTTGTTGCAGAAGATACATAGTTATCCTATATTGGGGGTTATATAGTCGATACATTCATCCAAGTGGTGAATTTAAAAATTGTATCATAGAGTTATACATGAAGGTTTAGGAGGAAGGGGACTCTATTGACCAAAAAGGAGAAGGCACTAATCTTCTATACAAAATATTATTTAGAACATGATAAAAATGCAATTTGAGACTTATAAAAGTAGAATTGTAAAAGTAGGAATAGAAGTGTAGATAGAAGCAATAGTAGAAATCAATTTGATATCAAGATTGAAGTAGTGGTCAAAGGAAGATATTGAAAAAAAAGATAATTAGGAGTTAGAATTAAGTAATCAACAATCAGATAAGTCTATTTCAAGAACTTGTGCCATTGTGAGATAGTAAAAGTAGAGATTAGAAGTAGTTTAGATAAATAGAAAATTCAATCTTCTATAAAAAGAATCAAGGTGAGGATACATTGGTGAATAGGTACACTTGCCTAGGTCTTGTTGAGCCTAAAGTGTAGGAGAAGTTTAACCATGTCTGGTTACTCTTTTTCTTTGTCCAAGTCAATTGGAAGGTTCAAACATAGAATTTGGTAGAGTCTTAGAACTTTCCAAACTGTTTATTTGGGAACAAAAAAATGCATATGCATCTAACAAATCCTAGTCATCGTAATATGTTCCATATCTCTTGTAAGACCCTATAGGATAGTAGGAGAATGGATTCCCACTACACTATAAGGATCATCTAAATTAGTGCAAGAGTGTGCTCAACCTGAGGATCTAGAGTGTTGGTGACTCATCAAATACTAGCCAACTCGATCACTAGATATCAAAGTGGCCGTAACTACAATCTCACCAACTCTATCAATGGTTCCTCAAAGCTAGGTGCTAAAAACAACCTCATCTACTATAAGACCTAATGAAGGAGAAATAGCGGGTGCCCTCTAACCAACAATAGCCATATGTGCTAGTAGCTATTGGCCATCTCAATGATAAACATCTCTACCAGCAAGCCTACCATGACGTTGTCCCAAATATGGTAGAAAATCAATGTAGTTGACGACCTTCCCTAAATGAACCTCGATATATAGATTCTATGCAAAATAGAGTGAAATTTGGTTGTTATTAGGATAATCATCATGCACATCAAGAGAGTGTGGGTATATCAAAACGACCATCACAAAATCCTAACATCTAGTGACTTGATATCCCTTCACCAATGTTTTTCCCAAGTATGATGGGAAACATTTCTCTTTCAAGATTTCTTTTGGCACTAAACCCTGAACCTCGCTAAGAGACAAACCACCACAAACTTCTTGTCTCTTCTTGGGAAGAAAATCCTCTATATCATCTGTTGAATAGGCATTAATGCCAAAATGTCATGTCTAATACTTACAAGGCTATCAAGAATGGACTAACAAGTGTTCCTATAAACACTTTCATTACTAGCATAATTAATCAAGGCCCTCAATATTTTGGTTTGTTAATGAAAATAGATCCTATGGGGCTTATTTGATGATCTTCCATGATTCTGAATATAATATACAAATAAATAGCTATGTACCTAAAAGATAATTTAATGTCAAAAAAATAAGTTTTTTAGGAGAAGTCTCAAGTGTTAAATTAAAGCTTATACATTTAGGAATATACAAGTAACATAAATGTCACATTTAAATAAAATATGTTTGAAATTATTGTAGTTCTTTTATTGGTAAATTATCGATTTAATACATGCTGATAATTAGAAAAAAAATGTCGATAATTAAAACACTCACACAAACACATATGTATATAATTTACATATATACATATGATATATAGGTATATATAATATGTATACATATATATATTATATATACATACACATATGTGTACATCTATATGTGTGTGTGTACACACACACACACACACACACATGTATGTATGCATAATTTTTCCTAATTATTTGACATAAAATATTGATTTAATCTCTTTAAACTAAATATACATTTAAATATTAATTTAATAATTTGACATGTACACACACATAGAGAGACATACATAAATACACACATACATACAAAGATGCATACATACATACATACATATGTATGTATGTATCTTTGTACACATATATACATGCATATACAGACATGTACACATATATAGATGGATATACACATATATGTACATGTATATATGTGCAAAAAATATATTTTAAAATGAAATAGAATCAAAATTTTACAAAGAAAGGTCAAAATATCGAACCTTTCTATGGGTTCAGAGGTTCAATCATCATTTGTTCTCATTGCTTCTACAAGTACTCACTGTGAAAATGAAATTTCAACAGTTAGTTTTTTTTATAATTAAAAAATCCCTAATCAAAGATTTCAATCAAAACCACTTTCGATTGAAAACAATTAAATATGAATAGAAAAATCTAGAAAAAGGGTTTTAATTGGAAGTCAATTTCAATCGAAACCAATTAAATATGAATAAAATTTTTTTAAAAAGGGTTTCGATTGAAAGTTAGTTTTGATCAAAACCTTGACATCATATGCTTTCGATCGAAAGTAGTTTTGAATTTCAATCAAAAGGGACTTCCAATTGAAAGTGGCCAAAAATAAAATTTTGTTGAAAGTGAAAAAAGTGTAATACACGATTGTGGGTTCACCCTCTTAACATAGTACTTTTCCAAAGAAAGTATGGAAATACATCATTTCAGCTATGGCATGGAAGAGGTCCAACATTAAAGTACTTCAAAAAATTTGGAAGTAAATGCTACATTTAGAGAGGTAATGACAATTTTAGAAATTTTGATAGTAGAGATGATGAAGGCATATTTTTTGGATGCTCCACAAAGAGAAAAGTGTACCAATATTATAACAAGAAAATGAACAAGATAGTTTAAAGTGCAACTGTGAAAGTTGATGAAGATATTCACATAAATTTTGATAGACATACTAGATATTAATCAGATGAATTTGATGACAAAGGAAAAAAAGATAAAAAAGAAGGAGAGAAAAAGGAGGCTTCGACATCTACATTCAAAATCCCAAGGTATGTATAGAAAAATAACTCAAAAAATTAGATTATTAGAGATAAGAATAAAGGAAATATCACAAGAAGTAAAAATTCTCAAGAACAAGTTTTATTGTGTTTAATTTAAAAAATTGAACCAAACATTGTGGATGAAGAATGTAATGATTAGAATTGGTCAAAGTCAATGGAAGAAGAGATTGCTTAGAGAGAGAAAAATCAGACTTGGGAACTTGTGCTTAAACTAGCAGACAAACATTTTATCAATACAAAGTGTTTATTCCGAACCAAATTGGATGCAAATGAAAAGGTAATAAGAAACAAAAAAAGATTGGTTTGTGGTGCAAAAGCACTTAGGATCTTGGCTAAGGTCCTACTCTATTTTGGCTTGTACTGACCCTAGCCAGCTAAGGATATTTAGAGGTCCTATTTAGGGTCGTGTTGGTGTGTTTAAGAGGTCTATATTTGGCTTAGTCCAATGTAGTACCTTGGTTAAGTTCTAAGTGTTAGTTAGTGGTATTGAGTTTTGTTTTTGGATTGGCATTGCGATTTGAGCCAAATGAATCACTTATGATATGAAAATGAATCAAAAAATGGATTTTATGAGGTTAATCCACCATTTGATAAGGTTTTGAGGTCATTAGACCTAGGGAGAGCAAGAAATCCAAAAGTTGTCAAAATATTGTCATGACAACATTTGCAACTTTGAAAAGTTGCATGAGAACATTTATCTTGGTGAAGACAAGAGAGTTTTTAGGGCATGTCATTGTTCTAAACACTTGGCCATGCTAGGGAAAGGTATTTAAGACCATTTGAGCCCAAATCGCGAGGTTGGAAATTATTAAAGGTTCTTACAAGTTTTGACAAGATCACTATATCCTAGTTTTTAGAACACAACCTATTTGTGAAATCAATGCTAAGTATGTGAATGGAATGAATCTTGAGTTTTGGCATTGGATTATTGTATCTAGATTATTTTTTTTATCTTCCATTGATTAGGAGTTCTTTCTCTGCATTTCTTTCAAGTTTTGTTTATTGTTTTGTGAAGTAGCCAGTCACTGGCCTACCCAGGAATGAGGAGTTCTTTCATGGATCCCACATGAAACCCTACCATGAAATCATCATGGGAATTTTTGATATGTTAATGGAGCCTATGTATAGTGTACATACAAATGGAGGATTCCTGGAAGTTGCACTGGCCATGAATGTAAGAAATCCCTAGGCGAGCACAATGAGCATGACTAAGGAGCTTCCACTTGTTATTGCATGTGTTGATGCAGGGGTTTGATGGGGGAGTTAATTTTAATGAATGGAGAGAGTCTTTGAAGTCATATAGACACCTTCTAGGTAGATTATGGTCTGAAAAATCCAATCAAGGAGACTTTGAAGACAAGAAAGCCTGACTGGTTCAAGAAGCTCAGTTAGCCCTAATACCCCTTAAATATAGGAAGGGCATGTACAAACAATTTGAGGAGGAGACACCTAAAAAATATTTGATAACTCTGAAAAGGGTATTTGAATCTATAATTAATTTGGTGGATTATTCAGAGTCATTTCACCCAAATAGCCAAAACTTGATTAGGAAGACCTAGTTGAGGGCTATTAGGCCTAATAGGCTTTTTGAGACAAAAAGTGGAGATTGGTAACCTAGATCTTGACACCTTGTGATAGAGGGATCAAGTTTTAATTGAGGTTGAATGAAACATAGGAATCCCTACAAGACACCAAGTTCATTTACAAAATCCAAAGAAGCCATTAGAGGAGAGCTAACTGAGTAGGGAAGATGAATGTAATTGAAGGTAGATACCCTAAATAAGCACTAGAGAATGTCACCTTGCATGGAGATATTGAGAATTCCTAAACCAAGTAGGAGGGGACTCGGAAGATACTAAGAGTAATTGGGATCTTGGTGAATTGGGAGCTAGGAGGTTCCTAATCAAGTTAGTGCAAGCAAACTAGTTTGTATCTATCAGATTGGTTTGAGAGCACACCAAGTTAGACTTGTGGGTGAATGTTGCAACCAGAAGAATTGGTTGGGGAGTCTATAATGGTGACTAATATAGAGTTATCTAGGAAAGTGGAGGATCAAGAAGAAGAGAACCATTTACTTAGAGAAAGACTAGCTCAGTTGGAGCAGAAATTGGACCAAGTAGATGAAAAACTGAAGAAGTAAAGGATAAGTTAGAAGGAAAGAACAAAGAAATACACCTAGATGATGAGGTCCCTGAGCTAGACCTTGTCATTATAGAGGAACCATTCCTTAAAGAATTGAAAGCCCTAAGTGGGAAAGCTTTGGAGGGGGTACCCATATTCAGTGGGAAAATGGAACCAGATGTGGTAATGGACTGGATTAAGGGTCTTGAAAACCATTTGGAATGTGATGGAATAACTAAGGCCCAAAAGGTAAGAGTATCAAAAGAAATACTTAGGAGGTCTATGAAATTTAATTTCATAAGAAAAGGCAAAGTCTTAGGAAAAAATAACTAGATGTCACCTCATATATTGAAGAGTTCCAAAGGTTATGTATGATATCTAGAGTGGCTAAAGATGAGAGTCTAAAGGTAGCTTGATACCTGAATGGATTAAGGTGGAATATATAAGATGAGGTTAGTTTCTTGACTCCTACCATAGTCCAAAGATGTCATCAATTAGCCATCAAGGTGGAAGAGAAATTGAGAAAGAAATAAGACCCAAGCAGTAACAAAGGAAGAGGAAGAGGAAGAGATGGTTGTGTCCATAGAGGAGGTTTTGGAGATAGAAGAATGGAACCAAAGACCCAAGGGGAGACCAAGTTGATAGAGAAAAATGAAAGTGGCTCAAATAGAGGAGGCTACAATAGAGGTATAATCCCAAATAAAAATGGAAGATGAAGGAACAGTGGTCAATGAAGAGGGTCATATTTTTCCAATATGAAGTGCTACCACTACAACTAGATAGAACATCCATCCTATAGGTGTCCGGAGAAAGGATCTATATCATAAGGTAATGAAAGAAGAGCCATCTATGTCCAAGAAGAGGTATATTATAGAAAGCATGTAGAAGTACCCTTAGAGTTAGAATAGTGGTAGAATTTTATGATCAAAAGAACACTTATCAAGGAACATGTCTGAGAATAACCTAGCCAAAGAAGATCACTATTTAGAATAATGTGTAAAATCTTGGGGAAAGTGTGTAAGTTCATCATCGATTCAGGGTCTACTGACAATATTGTGTCAGAGGAGGCAGTGAGTAAGCTCAAAATCTAAAGGATTCCTCACAATAATCCTTACAAAATCACCTGGTTAAACAAGGAGAAACATGTACTAGTCAATGAGAAAGCATGGGTGGACTTCTCCATTGGGAGGTATAAGGACAGAGTTCTATGTGATGTCTTGCCAATGGATGCATGTCATATCTTATTAGAAAGGCCATAGAAATTTGATATACAAGCCATGCATGAAGGGCCCAATAATTCCTATACATTTAAGAAGGATGGAGTGACTTTCAAGATAGAGTCTTTGCCAGAGGAAGGGGAAGAAATGTCAATAGGACCAAATGTTCTTTTAGTGGGTGAGAAATATTTCTAGAAGACTCTAGAAGAAGGTGAGGGAGTAGGGTATGCACTAGTCTTAAAGCCCAAGGAGGAGAAGGCAGAAAAGAAAAGAAAAATACCTATAGAGGTTCAAGAGATGTTGGAGAAGTTCCAAGACATTGTGAGTAAAGGACAACCAACCACCCTACCCCCTGAAAGAACTAGCAGCCACCGAATAGATTTCATCCTAGGAACTACCCTTCCAAATAAAGCTTCCTATAAAATGACACCTCAACAAAATGAGGAAATTTCTAATCAAATCCAAGAGCTCATAGACAAAGGTATAATTAGGAAAATTATTATCCCATGTGATGTTCCTACTGTCTTAGCCCCTAAAAAAGGGGGGTTCTTGGAGGTTATGTACTGACTATAGAGATATCAATAGAATCACCATTAGGTATAGTTTCCCTATTCCTAGGATAGAAGACTTGATGGATTTTTTAGGGAAAGCCAAGTAATTCACAAAGATTGATCTAAAGAGTGGGTACCACCAAATTAGAATCAAAAGGGGGGATGAGTGGAAGACTGCCTTTAAGACCAATGAGGGATTGTATGAATGGCTTGTCATGCCAATTGGGTTGTCTAATGCCCCTGGCACCTTTATGAGGCTAATGAATGAAATAAAGAAGAGCATCTTAGCCATTTACAATTTGTATTTCAAAGGTTGCATGAAGAAAGGCTAATGATAAACTTGGACTAGTGTGAATTTTTGAAGTAGGAACTAGTGTACCTTTGCTTTGTGCTATCACAAAGAAATCTAAAAATGGACCCAAGAAAGGTGGAAATCATAAGTTGGCCTACTCCTAAGACTCCCACAAAGGTGAATGGACTAGTTCAATACTATAGAAAGTTCATTAAACAATTTAGTGCTATATGTGGACCAATGATAAAAAAATGTCAAGGGTGGTATGATAACTAAGTTCCAATGGAATGACCAAACACAAAAAGGGTTTGAAGTGTTGAAGAAAAGGATAGCCACACAACCTATTTTAGTTGTCCCTAGTTTTGAAAAACTCTTTACTATTGAGTGTGATGCCAACAACATTGCTAATGGGGTTGTCTAAAGTTAGGAGGGAAAACCAGTTGCTTTTGACAATGAGAAGCTCAATGAGGCAAAAATGAAGTATTCCTCCTATGACTTAGAGTTGTATACTCTAGTCCAAGACTTAAGGAAGTGGAGCCACTACCTCCTTCATAAGGAGTTTGTGGTTTATACAGATAACTAGGCCCTTCGCTTTCTAAATTCTCAAGACAAACTCAGTCACAAGCATATGAAATGGGTGGAGTATATCCAAGCATATACATTCACCATCAAGCATAATAAGGGGAAACAAAATAAGGTTGATGACACACTGAGTAGGAGACTCGTGATAGTAAAAGAAATTCAATTGAAGAGCATAGCGATTGATAGTTTCAAGGATCTATATTCAAAAGATGAAGACTTTACAGAATCCTACAAGTTTTGTGTGCCAAAAGGATCAATGAGAGAGAAATTGATCAAAGAAAAACATAATAGATATCTCAGTGGATACTTTGGGGTCAAAAAGACTCAAGAATTCATGCAAAGGTATTACTTCTGGCCCAAAATGAATAAGGATATCAAAAAATAAGTGGAGTGTTGTATTGTTTTCCAAAGGGCCAAAGGAACATCTACCAATGCAGCTATTTATCAACCTCTTCCCATTCCTAGCAGGTCATGGGAATGTCTTAGCATGGACTTTGTGGTAGGATTACCTAAGAAAAAACAAGGGTATGATAGAATTTATGTTATAGTAGAAAAATTTAGTAAAATGTCACATTTTGTACTTTGCAAGACCATCCATGATTCCACACAGATAGCTCAATTTTTATTTAAAGAGTTTGTTAGAATTCATGTCCTACCCCTCAACACAATGTCACATAGGGACTCCAAGTTCCTCATTCACTTTTGGAAGACACTCTGGCATAGACTTGGTACCAACCTCTCCTTTGGGCCTGCATACCATCCCCAAACTAATGGTTAGACCAAGGTGGTCAATAGGAGCCTATGTAACCTTTTGAGGTGCCTTACAAAGGAGTATGGTCAAACTTGGGACCATATCCTAGCACAAGTTGAGTATGCTTACAATGATACAGTGAACCAGACCATAGGGAAGAATCTATTTGACTTTGTCTATGGCATACACCTAATTGGTGTTCTTGAACTTAGAGAGTTGGGAGAAGGATCCTCAAGAAGTGGATATGTAGAGGAATTTTCCCTTTCCATGAAGTAAATCCTTGACTCGATCAGGAAGTCTCTCACAAATAATACTACAAAGATCAAGCACAAGGTTGATGACAAAAAGAAGGATCTCCAATTCTAGGAGGGAGACCTCATTATGGTGAATTTTAAAAAGAAGAGATTGTACAAGGGAGTGCCCAACAAATTATAGATGACGAGGTTGGGACCCTGTGATATATTAGCCAAGTATGGCAATAATTCCTACAAGGAGGAGCTCCCTGAAAAACATAGGACTGTCTCTTATCTTCAATGTTGCAAATCTAGTACTCTACAAAGGACCACTTCCTAATACAGGTCAAAATCTCACAGAGGTCACTAATGAGGTAGAAGCACTTCAACTACATCCCACAACAAAGCCAAAGACATAGAAGATCCTAAACTCAAGGGTTAGTAAAAGGACCAGACATAAGACCTATTGGGAACACTTGGGAAAATGGAAAGGTAAGGATGATGCAGAGGCATCATGGGTACAAGAGGCTAAATTCAAGAATTTAGGACTCAACCCTAACTTGATCACTTCAGTGGTGACTTGATTTATTTTTGTTTGGAAGAATGGTGCAGGAGCACCTAGGATCTTGGCTAAGGTTCTACTCTATGTTGGCTTGTGCTGACCCTAGCCAGGTCAAGATAGTTAGAGGTCCTAGTTAGGATGTTTTTGGTGTGTTTAAGAGGTCTAGATTTGGCTTAGTCCAATCTGGTACCTTGGTTACGTTCTAAGTGTTAGTTAGTGGTCTTGAGATCTATTTTTGGCTTAGCATTGAGATTTGAGCCAAATGACTCATTTATGATAGGAAAATGTGGAAATGAATCCAAAAATGGATTTTATGAGGTTTATCCACCATTTGATAAGGTTTTGAGGTCATTAGACCTAGGGAGAGCAAGAAATCCAAAAGTTGTCAAAACATTGTCATGACAACATTTGCAACTTTGAAAAGTTGCATGAGAACATTTGTCTTGGTTAAGAAAAGAGAGTTTCTAGGGAATGGTGGATGTTATAACTACTTTTCCATGCTGGGGCAAGTCATTTAAGACCATTTGAGCCCAAATCCTGAGGTTGGATATTATTACAAGTTCTTACAAATTTTGGCAAGATCACTATACCCTAATTTTTAGAACATAGTCTATTTGTGAAATCAATCCTAAGTATGTGAATGGATTGAATTTCAAGTTTTGGCATTGGATTCTTGTATCTAGATTAGTTTTTTTTCTCTTCCATAGATTAGGAGTTCTTTCTTTGTATTTCTTTCAAGTTTTGTTTTTTGTTTTGTGAAGTAGCTAGTCACTGGCCTACCTAGGACTGAGGAGTTCTTTCATGGCTCCCACATGAAACCATACCATGAAATCATCATAGGGCTTTTGGATATGTTAAGGGATCCTATGTAAAATGTACATACAAATGGTGGAGGCCTCTAAGTTTCATTGGCCATGAATGTAAGCAAGCCCTAGGCGAGTAGAGTGAGCCCGACTAAGGAGCTTGCACTTGTTATTGCATGAGTTGATGCAGGGGTTCGATGGGGAAGTTAGGTTTAATGGATGGAGAGAGTCTTTTTAGTAATAAAAAGACCCTCCAAGGAGATTGGGGTCTGAAAAATCCAACCAGTGAGACTTTGAAGATGAGAAATCCTGATTGATTCAAGAAGCTCAATTATCCCTAATACCCTTTAAATATAATAAGGGCATGTATAGAAAGTTTGAGGAGGAGAGACCTACAAAATATTTGATAACTTAGAAAAGGGCATTGGAATCCATAATTCATTTGGTGGGTTTTTTAGAGACATTTCACCCAAATAGCCAAAACTAGACAGGGAGACCTAGTTGAGGGCTATTAGGCCCAATAGGCTTTTTGAGACAAAAAGTGGAGATCGATAACCTAGATCTTGACACCTTAGGATAGAGGGATCAAGATTGAGCCAAGGAGGTTGAATGAAACATAGGAATCCCTTCAAGATACCAAGTTCATTTACAAGAGCCAAAGAAGCCATTAGAGGAGAGCTAATGGAGTAGGGAAGATCAATGTAATTAAAGGTAGATACCCTAGTGAAGCACTATCACCTTGTATGGAGGCATTGAGAAGCCCTAAACCAAGTAGGAGGGGACTTAGAAGATCTTAGGAGTGTTTTAGATCTTGGTGGATTGGGAGCTAGGAGGTTCCTAATCAAGTTAGTGCAAGAAAACTAGTTTGTATTTATCAGTTTGCAAAGGTTACACTCAGATTGAAGGTATTGATTTTAGATAAACACGTTTCCTTGTTGCTTGGATAGAAGTAGTCAAGATATTCTTAATTTTTGTAGCTTTTAAAATTTTTGAAGTTTATCATATGGATGTAAAATCAACATTCTTGAATGGAAAATTGAAGGAAGAAGTCTAGGTTGAGAAACTTGAAGGATTTAAATTAGGTAGTGATCTAGATGTAGTTTGCAGACTGAAGAAAGCATTGCATATATTGAAGTAGGTACGCAGAGCCTTATATGGAAGATTAGACATGCACATGATTGGAAAAGGATTTCAAAAGGGATATGATGAGAGTAAATTATACTACAAAGTTGACTCAAATCAAATTTTAATTGTTGTAGTTTATGTTGGTTACATAATCTTTGGAGGAAATTATGATATATATAGAATATTTGCAGATGAATTGTAGAAGGAATTTTAAATGTATATGATTCATGAGTTAAATTTATTTCTTCGAATACAAGAAAATCAAAACAAAAAAAGAATTTTTATTTCTCAATCCAAGTATACCAGAAAATTATTCTAGAAGTTTGGATTGGAGAACTCTAAACTGGTTTGTACACCCATTGTCAATGAATATAAGCTGACAAAAGATGATAATTCACCCAAACCTGATGCAATTAAACATAGGTCAATGACTAGAGGTTTGTTATATTTGACTACTATGAGACCATATTTTATGAATGTTATTTGTTTACTAGTCAGATTTCAACAAGAATGAAAATAATCACATGTTTTTTAAGTAAGAATGATCTTTAGATATTTGAAAGGAACACAAATTTTTAGATTATGGTATCCCAAGGATTTACAATTCACTTTGATAACCTAATTGATGCTGATTGGTCCGGATGTGATGATAAAAGGAGTAAATTTGTGGTAGAGATTATTTTCTTGGCTTTTAGTTGGTTGAATAGTCAAGTAAGAAACATGATTTTGTATCATTATCTATTACTGAAGCTAAATACAATACAACATCCTCATGTTGCACTAAAGTACCTTGAATGAAAAAAATGCTAAAGGATATTGGCATATCATTTGATGTCCAATCTTAATTATGTGTGATACTACTAGTGAAATAAACATTTCCAAAAAAATGGTACAATAATCAAGAATGAGACACATATGTATTATATATTATTTCTTAAGAGGAAAGGTATTGGATAGTGAAGTGAGACCTGAATATGTATCTACAAAAGAGTATATTTCAAAGATATCTTCACAAAACCATTATTCAAAGATAGTTTAAGTATCTCCAACATAAGTTAGGGGTTTTCCCATTCCTAGTCTGCACTAATATGCACCAAGGTGTGCATTGGTCCAGGTATTATATGATCATACTTATCTAGAACAATGCTTGGTGGATTTCTTGTAGGGGATCAGAGTAATTTTTTCAATGGGATTTTTTCCCTTTGTCTTTGATGTCAATAGGGGAGAAGAAAAGAGGTCTTGATGATGATATTGAGTTGTTTGGTTTTTCATTGATGAATGCTTTCATCAATGCTAAAAGGGGAGATTGTTGCAAATGTGACGCTATTACTATTATTGTCGTTAATAGTTGTCATTAATGTCAACACACCTTGGCTAATTGGATGAGGTTATTTTTTAATGTTTTAGTGATGTCGATTAACACACTCTAGCTATTGTGCTATATTGATCTATCTTTGGCCATGTTTATCATAGTCCCATTCATCTTGTAACATAATGAGATATACTCTTTTGGTTTTGGATTGATCTAGAAATTGGTTAATTTACTCTAGAAACATAGTATGCATTGTAACATGTAAATTCTATTATTTGGCTCTTGGTATTATGGTGAATGGGTAACATGTTGATTTGAGTGAGGATTTTCTATGTGGTCCACGTTTCATTCTTTTCCATTGCATGAATTGTTTTAGTGACCTAATTCAAATTGTGTTTGGGTGACTTAAAATATTATGAATTCAAATTGTTCTTGGCTAGCTTAGAAGATTATGAAGGCATGGTATGGTATAAGTAAAATATGATTTTGTTTAATGTTTGTGTGTAGAAGAAAGTATGTGAATTTGAAAGGAGAAAACCATATCTTATTATGTATGCAAAAATGTACTATCAAAGGTAGTAGACAATAAGGTTCTTCTAGTGTTTCATTTGGTGATGGTTATTTTAGTGGTGTATTTCCTTTTCATTATTCTTTGTTTAGTAGTGAGCCTTTTCCTACTGGTTGTGATAGCTAGGCAGTGAGCCCACCTATAGTGAGCAACTTGGCAGTGAGTCACCCTTTGTGAAACTTACCTTAATTGATGTCACCTTAACTAGTGTTTCATTATTGAGAATAATTATTCTCTTTTTTTTCCCCATCTTAGGGTTTCCATGTAAAAATTCAGTGTTCATTGTGTATGGTGTTCTTATGTGCTTCCATTTTCATATATGTTTTATTTATCTGATTGAATTAAGGTTACTCTAGTTCAATTAAGATTAAGAATTTTATTTTATGATAAATGATTCACCACCCCTCTCAATTATCCAAACTATTCAACAATATCTCCTATGGAGGTGGAAATTTGTTTTGTGGGAGATGTGGACTATAGCCCTATGAGGTATTTCCTTATTGTTGGTAGCTTTGAAGAGGGTTTTAATCACACTTGGTTTTATTAGCTAGATTTATCTTTCCTTGTTGCTCCTATTAAGATGTGATCCTTTTATTTTAAGGTGGAAATGAGTATGCCTGGAAAGAAATTGAATTTTGGATTGGATTTTTCTGCAATCTTCTACTAGTTGGTTTTGGGTTCCATTCTAAGAACCAAGTTGTAGGTTTGGGGAGCCTTTCAAAATGCTTGGTTCTTTTTCACCCCCTCAGTTGTTTGGGAGGCTCAAGATTATGGAAGGCTTGTTAAAACCCCTTTTTTTTTCTTTTTTTTTTTTTTCTAGTTATGGGTTTTTGGAAAAGCCCATGGTTTGATGTTATTAATATTAAAGGATTCTTTCAAATCCTATACCAAGATGTAAGGCTTTGACCTGTTGTTATTTCAACTTGTGCCTATATGAGGATATTACTTTAGGTTGTTGTTTATATTTTGTAGTTAGTTCTTGTTCTAAAATGTTATTCCTGATGAAACTAATTATTTGTGTATGGTTCTTAGATCCCTCTAAAAATATATTTTTAATAAGGTTTTAAAAGCCGTTGAAAACTTGTTTTTTCCCAATAAAAAACTTTGAACATTTTGTAAAAATAAGGAGAAATATCGCACTATATTAACAAAATTAATTTTTTAATAAGTAACAACCATCTTTAAAATAATACCATTTTAGGTTTAAGATATCTTGAAAAATGAGAATTAAGAATATAAAACCACTATTTAATTTTAATCTTCATATTTCACTTGTTAAAATTGAAGTTGATATTTTAATTGTTGTTAGTATGCTATATAGTTTTCATAAACTAATATTGAATAAAAGTGAAGCATCTTGTTGGTCTTTCCAACTAATGTTTGAGATAAACCTAAGGGTTTTCCTTCTCGTATGATTGGTTACCCCAAAGCAGTGACCAGATTTCTTGAGAATTCTTTAGAAACAATTAAAGAATATCTCCTTCAGTTTGGTCTCTACAAAACTGAGGGAAGTCCCCCTCATAATACCTTTAGTTATTGGCAATATTTAATCAAGTATTACACATTAAGAAGATAATTCTCAATTTATTGGACCAGAATGCATATGAATCTAATCTAAAATTGGCTATATTCTAGTGTACATTATTAGTACATATTTGAGAATAAAAATTTATTCTAATCTTACTCTTATTATTAGAAATAGAAAATGATTTTGGTGATTTGATGGTTGTTGAAATTATAAAGATTATGACCAATACCTAAGACCATTAAGATAGAGTCCAATATTCAAACAATCATAACAAGCTCACATATGTCTCCTATCTATTCATGCCTTACATAAGTATCCTCTTAACCACACCATGTATCATACTTTGACTAAATATCTATCATTCCCACACCATCCCTACAATTTGTAGTAAGTTTTTCATTCCTTGAAAGAAACCTAGACTACACAATGATAGATTCACAATGAAAGCTCTGAAGACAAATTGATCTATCCTCAATAGAAGAATTCATACAACAATGAGAGAATTAAATAGGAGATAATACATGTTGATATTTTCATTAGTTCTTAACCAATATGTGATTTAAAATCCTACAAACATGAGACTATGTTAACATAACAAATTCTATCTATCTCTATATGCAATACCCCATACAAAAATCTCCAAGTTTAGAACCCTTACTTCATTACAAATATTTTTCCTTTATAGTGAAGGCATAACTCAGATTGATCATTAAGTACAAACCCTAACCAGAGTTAGATTACATAAGGTAGAATTAGATGGATTAAATCAATGATATGACTCTTGTGAGAAAGTGGAATCCATGAAAGACAGAGAGAAAACCATTTATGAAGCCGCATGAATACCCCTACAAAAAATTAATGACCCATATCCCTTCGATCACTTAATGATCAGACCATTGGCATAGAAAAATGGGTTCAAGGACCATCTACAACAATAACCGGGCATGGGGTAGCTAAATGAATTGAACAAAAGCATAAAACATTAATGGTGCCACTCTGAAAAAGGGGTCGCTGGGGGAAAAAGTCATTGGATGTAGTTAAGTATCAATGCCCAATACTCAACTTCATTGATTCATATGCTGAGTGATTCCCTAATGATGCTTTTCAATATCTATTGGCATTCACGTTCATCCTCTGATTCCACTCCCTGCAAAAATTCCTTCATTTTATGTACCTTTACATTCTACATATATGTCCATCATGGTAGTCGATAAGGCCATACTATGTTTCATTGATGTCTTTGTCAATGGAAGAAAGCAATTTAGAAAAACACTTTCAACATCCCATAGATATCCAAATCCTTATCGAAAAGAGCCTTATTGATGAGACATAATAGGAGCTAAATTGATATCCCTTTATTGAAGAAAGAAAACACTTTGATAAAAACACAAAAGATATTTCATAGACCACAAAACTATGCCAAAAATTTCTTATCAATAA
This sequence comes from Chamaecyparis obtusa, assembly GCA_027943335.1. NCBI lineage: Eukaryota > Viridiplantae > Streptophyta > Pinopsida > Cupressales > Cupressaceae > Chamaecyparis > Chamaecyparis obtusa. The sequence goes on along the minus strand of BSBK01012899.1, from coordinate 57,730 downwards.
GACAAGAGGAAGTCTCATTGAAAACCCCATTATAGAAAATCAAAACTTTGTTGGAAACATCACATCGACCAAACAAGGCAGAAGCTCCATCAAGATGGCCCTATCAATGTAACTAAGAACTTTGATGAGACACTCAAGCCATTCTCTATATCCCCAAATCTAATCAAAAATATCATGTAGATGAAGGTGAAGATAAGCTATATCGATATCCCTTTTATCAATATAGCTCTTCATTTTGATGAAGCACTAAAACCCTTCTTTGACTGCCCATCTAGTTTTGACAAAAGTTTCCAAACAATAGAGAGATTCTGACGATTCCCAAACTTAATAGATTAATTTGCATGACTAATTCCTCCTTTTTGCTGATGCTTTGGTTCCAATTTGACTATTAGGTTTCGACAAGAGTTTCATAACTTAAAAATTGCACAGATTCCTTTTCAAAAATACACTTTATCTTCCTTTTTTTCCTTTCTATGGATCCAAGTGGTGCGTCGAGTTCCAATAGTTGTTTAGGAAGTGACTGAAAACTTTGACCAACTTGAGAAAAGACTTGAGCATCATCATTTAAGGTCAAAAAAGACAATTTATTGAGGACTTAGTAATCATTTATTTCCACATCTCTAGAGACTAACAAAATCTCTAACTATGACCAGAGTGCGACAAAATTTAGTAGACCTAACACACCCAATAAAAAATAAAAATGATCCCAAGTAATTTAAAATTGTCCATTAAATAATGTTATAATCAACACTCAAAAAGTTCTAGTAAAGAGCGATTTTTAAAAAGGTGCTTATGTTTTAAATTTATGCTTATAAAATATATTTAAATTAGTTAATATCCTTATAAGTCAAGAATTCAATAAAGGAAGGTTTCAAGATTATTAATGATTTATTATTCTAGCACAAATTCTACCAAATAAATCTAAATATTTGTATAGACCATCAAATTTAGAGAATACATCATTAATTCTAATAAGATGCTTAACTATCCTTCAACTATTAGTCTAGCACAAATTCTACCAAATGGATCTACATAATTATATAAACCATCAATTCTAGAGGATAGTGTTAGGCCAATTTTCTGTCATAGCCAAAATCTTATGACAGTGGCCTCTCCCCTACAAATGTGTGTCAAATGTCCTGCCTTGTGTTCTTCATGTTGTCACCTAGCTCTGGTCCAATTTGCACATGCTGAATCATAAAATCCAAAAAGATATTCAATTTCTAAAGTCTACTGGAAATATTGTCAAAATCTGCCACAGTGTCGAAAACCCATAGTGTTTTCAAAAATCCATGATGTTTTCGATCTTTTGCCGAAAACCCTCATTATTTTCAACCTGTGCCTTCCGGCTTCGGTGTGCTTATCTTTTGGTCTGTCAGAAATTTTTTGTGTTTTCGATTCTCTTTCATCGAAAACCTTGTGTGTTTTCAACCTCACACTAGTTCCCTGTTTGCTGGCGTTCCCTCAACTGCACAAGTCCAACTGGATGGTGGGCCTGGGTCTTCAAAGTTGCAATGTGATTGGTTTTCACATGGCCACATGTCAAACTTTTCTGACATGCGATCATGCAACCGCTTGCCACATGTCCGTGTGGGTCCCAGTTCTGTTCAGATGCCTGGCGGTCTACTTTGCCTTAGTGCGCAAGTGCGATCAATGGTGGGACTTGGTTTTTGGATTTGGCAGAGGGTCCTGACGTGTCGAAGCATCAACGGTTGTCGTTAAAGCATGAAGGAATTGTCAGGGCTATGCACTTTTGTGACAATCATTTGATCCTCCGAAAGGGTAAGGCTTCTTTGGTAGTGGTCCCGAGGGTGGTGATGTGGCAGCTTGTGATTGGTTGTCGCATGGTCGCATAGCCCAATTTTTGGCTTTGCGATCATGCAACCACTTGCCACATGTCCTTGGGACCCATTGGCGGAAAGGTGGTGGTTGTAGTTTCGTGGTCCCGGAGGTGGTTACATGGCGGCCTTTCATTGGCTGTCGCATGATCACATAGCCTAGTTTTTGGCTATGTGATCATGCGACCGGGTGCCACGTGGTGTTGGGGCCTGATGGCAGATGGTGACATGTTGTGTTCTGATTGGTGCTGGTGTGCCAGGTGGCCAAGGGTTTGCAGGTGGGTCCTGTGGCAGGTGTGACTCGGTGGTTGCAGTGAGTAGTGGCATGACATGTGCCATATGGTGGGCCCAAGTTTAAAGAGTGGCAGTTGTTGGTAGGGCCGAAGCGTGGTAAGTGATGGTTTGTCACATGATCTCATAGCCTTGTTCAAGGCTATACGATCATGCGACTAATTGCTAGGCTTAGCGATGGTGGTTATGCGGAGGTAGCAGATTGCGGTTGTCACATGTTCGCATAGCCCATTTTTGGGCTATGCGATCATGCGACTAACTATCGGACGTCATGGCTACAAAATTCTAAGGTGGGTCCGTGTGCCAGTCTTGTCGAGATGTCTGATTTTGATTGGCTTCTTGATGGTGAAGTGGCCAAAGACTTTGCAAAGTTTTTTTTGACCGGCCATTGGCTGTGGTTAGGAGACCACGGTCGCATGATCGTAAGGGTGAGTTGGGAGCCATGCGATCATGCAACCAAGCATAAATTGGAGCTCAAATTCCTATGGCGATGAGGTTTGTGACCGCGTGATTGCACAACTAGGGGCAAACAGTTAAGGAACTTAGACCCCGCAAATGCATGATGACCATTTATTTTCAAATTTGGATCTGCAGCAACCAGGGGTACCAAAATTTATGGTTTTCTAGCTGTTTCTTGACCTGGTTGGTGAAGGCTATACCCTAGCTGTCTGTAGCTTGTTGCAACCCATTTTGGGTTCCCATGGCAGCTAGTCGTATGAAGTGTCAAAATTTTGACTTGTTGAGGGTTCCATTCTATTTTGGTTCTAGTGGGAAATAGAAGGCTCTATCACATTGCATGTAAGTTGAATAGAATTTCTTTGCACCTTTTGCTGATTATTGAAGTGGTAGTCTCATTTCTGATATAGGCATGTGCAAGATTCATCATACTTAATATAATTGTTTCATGTTTCAAAGTCTCTCCTTGGTGTTAGTCTTATGAGTTTTGGATTTTCTAATCCATTGCATTGGGTTGCCTCTATATGTGTTTTAGTCCTTAGTTCTTGATCTAGGATCAAGTGAAAGATACTTTGGATAGGGCATAGATTCATTTGACTTGTCTGCAGAAGGATTCTTTAAGTAGTGGGTGGGCTGAAACAGTTGTGTTTATGGCTATGAATCTTTGACAGTAGTTGGTTCATGTCCTATATTTATTTTTGAGTGCTGCCCAATGGATAATGGCACTAATCAAGGACTAGGATATTCAGTTGAGTCCAATGCTTGATGGTTTTGGGCTATTTTCTACATCTTTATATATCAATACCATTTCAAGTCCTACCCTTCACAAGACCTTTTTACCCTGCATAGTAGAGTTGATTCAATGAATACCTAGTTAGTATTTAGCAATCCTTTAGTATGATCTGCAATGTAAATCTAGAAGTATAAGGTTTGTAGTGAGTTTGAATTTTGTCTAGATTAGGCACACCCACCTTGGTTTTGCAGAGCCAAAAGTAGAAGAGGGCAGTCTTGTCTCTAGAGTTGGTCCAGTTACCCTAAGACCTCATTCCATTTTGGAGCTAACCATTCCTAAAATCCTCTGAGGGTATATTGGAAGCTTGTTAGAGCATAAGCGTTTTTGAACACCAACAAGATGGTGACTCTGCTGGGGAAATGAAATAAGTTTACTAATAAGAGTATCCCAGAGTCTTGTTGTATTCAGTTTGGGGAAGAGTCTTATACGTTTTCAAATCTGAGAATTGCTTTTCAGATTTGCAGATGTGCTACCTAGATTTGCTGATTGATTTATGTGTGTCTTTGTTGTGGGAGTGTTTAGAGTCTATTGGTGTTTCGAGATAGATTAGTAAATTTTGTGTCCTCTGAAGAGAGGTGGTGACTCTATGCTAGAAAGAACCTGAGTTGTGAAGTTTTGTTGGGACTTCATTTAGCTGAGAAGAAGGCAACAGTATTCAGCAGGGTAATCTAGGTATTCTCCATCAAAATTTTATGTATATGCATGGTCCTAATCAAATGATTGTGTCATTAAAGGGATAGGACAAGTGTGAAGTATCTCAAAATAGCTAAGTTAGAGGTGGGATTCATTTACATGTGTTTTGATTCCCTATTTTTGATTTACAAAGAATCAAGTGTAAAGGCACAAGGGTGTATATCAGTGATGAATGTGCTTAGGGTTCCTATTGGTAGGGGTTATGCACCATTTTGTTATGATGGCATACCTAGTTTCCCTAATAAGATCCCTGATAAAATTAGGGGATACTTGCCTAAGTTTAATAGGAACCAGTATCAGTCAGCAAGAAAACATGTTCAAAGCTTTACTGATGTGATGAATGATTTTGAGGTTTTCCATGAAGACCTTTGGATGAAATTGTTTGTTCAAACTCTAGAGGGTGATGTTAGAGACTGGTTTTCTTTCTTGCCAGCATGTTCTATTTCATCTTGGAGTGAGATGCATTCGGCCTTCATGAAGCAATTTGGAGAAAGGGTAAGCATATCTGATTCTTATGATAAGCTTTTAAAGATTCATATGGAGAAAGATGAACTTGTCCCTCAGTTCAATATCAGATTTGCAAAAGTTTTGAATGAAATCCCTAAAGGTTATAGACCCAATGACCAAGTGTGTGTAGGTGTCTATTATGATGCATTTGATAAGAAAATGAATTACTTGTTGAGGGATAAAGAACCTAGGACATTATATCAGGCATTTGCAACTGCAATGGATATTGAAAACAATTTGAAATATGGATTGACTAGAGGTCATTTTTCCATGATGTCTGCTGGTATAACGAATATGAAAGAAAAGAAGAATGTAGTGCTAATAATGCAGTCCCAAATCAGTGTATCAACACTTTTGCTATGGTTTGTAATTAGGTTGAGACGTCAAATCAGAATATGTGTATAAATGTTGTTGAGTCTTTTGCTATTGATGAGACATGTATTCAGGATGTTACAACAGTGAGATATATTCCAGACCCTAAAAGGATTGAGCAGTGTGCTGGTGCTTTGAGTTGTGAATTAGCTACTGCAGTCAATCCTTGTAATATTGATTATAAATATAATGCTACTGATGTTCCTAGACATGAAATTGTTGCTTCTATGTTTCAGTCCTATGAAAATGAAGAAGCTGAAAGTTATGTCTCTAATGATGAGTTTGAAGTTGCTGCACAAGGTAAGGAATATGATTCATTTGCATATCAGTCACAGTCAGAGGAACATAGTGCTAAAAGTGGTTACTAAAGTGAGGGTGATGAAGGCAGTGATGGAGAAGTGTCTTCATATGAGTCAGATACAACATGGGAAGAAGAAAGTAATGATGGTGATGTTGATACAAATGCTGAGAAAAGTGTTGACTGTGGGAGCATGTATGAGGTTGAGAATGAATTTCTTTCTGATGATATGTCACAGGGTTTCTCTCATGTTGCAGAGGTTTTTTCTTTGCAGTCTTCTATGTCAGTGGATGATAGTGATGTTGATTACAAAGTCTTGGAAGTTGAAGATTTGTGGGGAAATCTATGGGATGGTTCTTTTGATGAGTACAACACTGATTATTCATATGTTGACAGCAGTGATGGTGAGTCATGCTCTTGCTTTGACTCTAAATTTTCTTCTTCTTTTGAAGATGTGTATGATGATGGATATAATGACATATATAGTGAGGTTACCAATGAGTTATTTGATGAGGACATTAGTGAAGACTAGATGGAGCTTTGTCTGAATTACTATGAAAAACAATTCCATGTTGTTTCTAACCCACTATTTGAGGAGTGTGCTTAGAGGATGGAATTTGTTGAGGATTAGTCACCTTCTGCACTTAAAGCTCCACATACAGTTGATCTGGAGTCTCCCTCACCAATGGGGCCAGTTGAAAGAAAGGTAATGCAGGATGAATGTTGCTCTGTTGATGAAGATACATTACATTGGGACAATGTTTTTCTTCTGCCACCAAGTAGTGAGAATAATGGTGATAATCTAGTTCATGATGTTGATCATGTGAATCATCCTTATGAGGATAAAGGTGTGATTTATCAAGAGAAATCTGACTTGATAAACTCGAGTAACCAGATATGTGAGTATGTTTCAGTGGCCTTGGCTGAGGTAAGTGAAAGTGAGTATAGTTGCTTTTCTTTTGATATGCAAGAATACATTAAAGATGAGCTGGATGATTGTAGCCAGGAAGAGTAGGTATCGATTTCTTGTCCTCTTTCATATGTTTCAATCCATGATGATTTTGATGATGCATATTTTCCAAATAGTGAGTTTGTGGGGGAACATGTGAAGGAAGGCATTGGTGATGGTAAATCCAGAGTTGTTCTGCAGCCTGTGCTTGACAGTGATTTCTATTATCATGCATCTGGAAAAGGTTTCAGACCTTTGTTTGTTTTTATGAGTAGAAATCAAGCTTTTGATAGAGGAAAAGGATGGCACTCCTTTGGCATCTAGATGTTTCTTTTGTATATCCTGTGTTGTGGTGCCAGGTTTTTGTGAGGGGCCAGTCTGTGAATTTTTGCATTTAAAAGTGGGGTGAGGGCCTAATTGTCTTGTCTGGGTGTGGTCTGCTTCTCCTAGTGATTCTAAATTCTTGCCATTCCTGCAAGAGGCATGCATCCCCAACTAGAGCCACTGTTAGGCCAATTTTCTGTCATAGCAAAAATCTTATGAGAGTGGCCTCTCCCCTGCAAATGTGTGTCAAATGTCCTGCCCTAGGTTCTTCGTGTTGTCACCTAGCTCTAGTCCAATTTGCACGTGCTGAATCATAAAATCTAAAAAGATATTCAATTTCTAAAGTCTGCTGGAAATATTGTCAAAATCTGCCACAGTGTCAAAAACCCACAGTGTTTTCAAAAATCCATGATGTTTTCGATCTTTTGCCGAAAACCCTCATTGTTTTCGACCTGTGCCTTCCAGCTTCAGTGCACTTATCTTTTGGTCTGTCAAAAATTTTGTGTGTTTTCGATTCTCTTTCATCAAAAACCTTGTGTGTTTTTGACCTCGCACTAGTTCCCTATTTGCTAGCATTCCCTCAACTACACAAGTCCAAATAGATGGTAGGCCTGGGTCTTCAAAGTTGCAATGTGATTGGTTGTCGCATGGCCGCATGTCATACTTTTCTGACATGCGATCATGCGACCACTTGCCACCTATCTGTGTGGGTCCCAATTCTATTCAGATGCCTAGTGGTCTACTTTGCGTTAGTGTGCAAGTGTGATCAATGGTGGAACCTAGTTTTCAGATTTGGCAAAGGGTCCTGACGTGTCGGAGCATCAATAGTTGTCATTAAAGTGTGAAGGAATTGTTAGGGCTATGCACTTTTGTGACAACCGTTTGATCCTCCAAAAGGGTAAGGCTTCTTTGGTAGTGGTCCCAGGGTCGGTGATGTGGCAGCCTATGATTGGTTGTCGCATGGTTGCATAGCCCAATTTTTGGCTATGCGATCATGCAACCACTTGCCACATGTCCTTGGGGCCCATTGGCAGAAAGGTGGTGGTTGCAGTTCTGTGGTCTCAGAGGCGGTTACATGGTGGCCTTTGGTTGGCTGTTGCATGATCGCATAGCCTAGTTTTTGGCTATGCGATCATGCAACCAGGTGCCACGTGGTGTTGAGGCCTGATGGTAGATGGTGACGTGCTGTGTTTCGATTGGTGCCGGTGTGCTAGGTGGCCAAGGGTTTGTAGGTGGGTCTTGTGGCAAGTGTGACTTGGTGGTTGCAACAAGTAGTGGCGTGACACGTGGTGTATGACGGGCCCAAGTTTAAGGAGTGGCAGTTGTTGGTAGGGCCAAGGCATGGTAAGTGATGGTTTGTCACATGATCTCATAGCCTTTTTCAAGGCTATGCGATCATGCGACTAACTGCTAGGCTTAGCGGTGGCGGTTATGCGGAGGTAATGGATTGCGGTTGTCGCATGTTCTCATAGCCCATTTCTGGGCCATGCGATCATGTGACTAACCACCGGACATCACAGTTGCAAAATTCTAAGGTGGGTCCGTGTGCCAGTCTTGTCGAGATGTCTGATTTTGATTGGCTGCTTGATGGTGAAGTGGCTGAAGACTTTGCAAAGTTTTTTTTGACTGGTTGTTGGTTGTGGTTAGGAGACCGCAGTCACATGATCACAAGGGTGAGTTTGGAGCCATGGGATCATGCGACCAAGCATAAATTGGAGCCCAGATTCCTTTGGCGGTGAGGTTTGTGACTGCGCGACTGCGCAACTAGGGGCAAATGGATAAGGAACTTAGACCCCGCGAATGCATGATGACCATTTATTTTCAAATTTGGATCTGCAACAACCAGGGGTACCAAAATTTATGGTTTTCTGGTTGTTTCTTGACCTAGTTGGTGAAGGCTATACCCTAGCTATCTGTAGCTTGTCGCAACCCGTTTTGGGTTCCCATGGTAGCTAGTCATATAAAGTGTCAAAATTTTGACTTGTTGAGGGTTCCATTCTATTTTGGTTCCAGTGGGAAATAGAAGGCTCTATCACATTGCATGGAAGCTGAATAGAATTTCTTTGCACCTTTTGCAGATTATTGAAGTGGTAGTCTCATTTCTGATATAGGCATGTGCAAGATTCATCATACTTAATATAATTGTTTCATGTTTCGAAGTCCCTCCTTGGTGCCAGTCTTATGAGTTTTGGATTTTTTGATCCATTGCATTGGGTTGCCTCTGTATGTGTTTTAGTCCTTAGTTCTTGATCTAGGATCAAGTGAAAGATACTTTGGATAGGGCATAGATTCATTTGACTTGTCTGCAGAAGGATTGTTTAAGTAGTGGGTGGGCTGAAATAGTTGTGTTTATAGCTATGAATCTTTGACAGTAGTTGGTTCATGTCCTATATTTGTTTTTGAGTGCTGCCCAATGGATAATGGCACTGATCAAGGACTAGTATATTCAGTTGAGTCCAATGCTTGATGGTTTTGGGCTATTTTCTACATCTTTATCTATCAATACCATTTCAAGTCCTACCCTTCACAAGACCTTTTTACCCTGTATAGTAGAGTTGATTCAATGAATACTTGGTTAGTATTTAGCAATCCTTTACTATGATCTGCAATATAAATCCAGAAGTATAAGGTGTGTAGTGAGTTTGAATTTTGTCTAGATTAGGCACACCCACCTTGGTTTTGTAGAGCCAGAAGCAGAAGAGGGCAGTCTTGTCCCTAGAGTTGGTCCAGTTACCCTAAGACCTCATTCCATTTTGGAGCTAACCATTCCTAAAATCCTCTGAGGGTATATTGGCAGCCTGTTAGAGCATAAGAATTTTTGAACACCAACAAATAGATCATTAATTCTAATATGATGCTTAACTATCCCTCAAACCCTTAAGATACTAGATAGGGCATTCAATCTAGAAGGTCACATATTAAATTTGTGTGAGAATATATGATATAAATGGAGTCTTTTTTGCTTATCTATTTTTAAAACAGCAAAACCAATGTTGTATCTTAGAATATTATTTTAGAGTTAATAGTTATTGATTGCTTGATGATTCATTTTATAGTAAGTATAATTGTTTTTATTTCAATATCCTTTAAGTCTAGAATCTCCTTCTTTTATTTATTAGTACAATGTCATTCTCATTGAACATGTTTCTTATAGATTCCTTACCATTTAAGCATCACAATTTTCTCAACCTTTTTAAAAATATCTTCTTAACAAATATTAAAAACTAGAAAATAATAAAAGTACAATATATAATGATATCATTTTTTGACGAACTTGTACTCTCCTTACTAAAAGAAGATATTAAAATTATTATAAATATAACATATACAAAAGCGTGTGTATAAAATTAGACTATCCCATTATCAATTAAATTCACTAAACTACTTTAATTGAACATCTTTTCATCTTAATATGCTACACTTGATTTAATTTATTATTTTCATGTTTATGCACTTTCATTTCAATAGCTTTAGTTATAAGTTAGGATTCTATTGTGTGCTTTTAGAGGTTTGTCTTGCCTTAGCATGCATGTTTTCCCCAATTTTCTCTCTTACACATATATGTTAAGCCTATTACATATTATCAAAATTAGACTTGTATAGTTTAGAAAGTAATATATGGCTAATAAGCTATATATAATTTGTCACATACTCAGCAATTTGTGGACAAATACCATTTATAAAACTTTGAAAAAATGCAATCATACGTAGTTGAGGCTATAAATAAAGGAGTGGGGCCAAGTGGGCATCCTTTTCTTATTGCACCTTGCAAATTTGAAAAAAAAGTATTGATAGCACTCTTAGTGATAAACAATAACATTTTCCTCTTCTTATATAGAATAATTTAAGTCTTTTATTATAAATTTTTTTTGTCAAATAGACAAGTTGCATTCTATATATAGCATGACATAATTATTTTGATATTTTTAGAAGATACCATTCTTACATTAAATTATATTGACATCTTATTATTTAAAGAATTATCTCATAATTCTTATTACATTAAGACAAAAAAAAGCATATTAAAATAATCTCCTTTTAAAAAAAATAAATTTTCTTTTAAACAATTTAAAATAATTATTTTATACTTAAATCCTTAAAAAATAATTAATTTCAACTTACAATCTACTTTTTAAAATATATATATAACCAAACATTACACAAATGTAAATTTGGTATTTTTTAAACCTCCATTTCCTAACTATTTCCTCGTAACTTCTCCGCACGTATTGAAAAAGACATGCGGATATGAATATGAAGTTTGAGATAAATAAATTAATGTTGGAGAGAACTAGTAGAGCCAATGACTACTTAGAATAATATCCAAATTCGAAACGCATGCACTAATTTTTCCCATGTTGCGTAGACTAATTCAGATTTAGAAAATAAGGTTTGTATTTTATATAACTATATAAAATTTAGAACTTTCATGGTATGTGGTTGAATTCCGTAACTGCTTCTGCGCTTATATGCCTCATCTAGCACATTGATACAATATTAAAACATGGATTGTCAATCTTGAACAAAAGACTTCAACCTTCACAATTTTCACAATCATCCTTAACATTTCTAAAAACACTCTCACTCTTCCTTGAACTACAAAACCTTTAAATGTAAGAACACACTATGGTGTCTTCCTCATACTCTAAAAATGATTCTCATAATTAAGAGTACAGAACTTACAATGCAGATTACTAAAACATATTTGACAATATCAGATAGAGGAGAAACTATTCTAACATTGTTTACCTTGTGCTAAACCCAAAACAAATAAGATTATTCGGGTAGAAACCAAAGTGACTTTATAATATTCTCAAGGCGATGGTGTGATGGATCAGATATTTGAATTGACAAAAATAGGTACTGAACAGAACAACTCTGTGATGAAGGAAACGAGAGAGTATATGGAAAAGTAAGAACATGAAAAAGACTTTGGATTATTTCTAAAATCTGAAATTATTGAGGCAGGAGAACAATTAGGAGAGAAAATTAAGATTTTGTCTCCATGTGACCAGCTTTGTCATCATTTTGTGCATCCAATTCTGAAGAAAACATGTCACTTGCTGTTCTGTTGAATGTAACAAGCTCCTTCACACTACCAGAAACAAATTTGGTTGGTGATATATTCCACCCAAAATCTCTAGCTGGAAGGTGTATTTCTATTTCTGGTTCTGAGAATGAAAATGGAGGCATAACACCTCGCTCTATCGATTTATCAAAAATCTCAAAATCTAGATTATATGATTCTACCCTCTTGTCTCCAACACCAATTCGATATCTGCTAGCTGGATCAACTTGATTTTTACGAAAGCAAGATCCCTCTAAATTACCCCCTGATGCTTTAGTCTCCGATATATCATGGCCATCTAATAAAAGAGGAGTTTTTGGAAGGACATCCAAAAACTCGTCGTCTTCATGTCCTTCTCTTATAACAACAATTGAACCCTCAGCTCTCTCATACCTTATCAGTTGTAAAGCAGCCGTCTCTGCCTTCCTTTCCATTAAAGGCTTGCAATTGTTTCCAATCCAGACATAAATTGTAGATGGTATTTGTACAATGAAAGTGCCTCTGGAGTCCAATGCCTCCGGGCCAGGATGATCGACTGATTTTGGAACAAGATGTTGAGGAGCATACGAAGAATAAGGAGCCATTCTGTACATTTTTAGCAGAGATTTTGGGCTGAAGGGCGTGGCATGCATTCTCTTCTGGTACTCTGATAACTGGCTAGCAAAGCCTATGTTGGGATTTGTGATACCTCGAGCTGCTTTCACATACTTAAATGCGTCTGTAAAGCTCTGACCTTTACCCCACATGAGATATGCAATTACTAGGGAGGTTGATCGAGAAATTCCCTTGAAACAATGCACAAAAACTCTCCCTCGTTGTTCTTTCACCTCCAAATAATCAAAGACTTCGTACAGTATGCCTGTTATATCTTCCGAGGGCCTGTCTTCCAACCACAGTGTCCTGTAAATTAGCTCTGTCTTGAAATACTCGAGACATACTGAACCCACACAATTTAGCACATGCTTTATACCATTTTGACGGAGAATCTCTCGGTTCCTGGCAGCTAAGTCACCGCCCAGATAAATGTGCTCAGTAACCATTGAACATTCCATATCAGAGAAGGAAAATTTGTCCCTCTCTAGTAACTTCCTGGAATCTCTTTTACCCCTATGCGTTGAACAATATGTTGATTCGCCAGTTTTATCAGATCTCGCTCCAGGCCATTCTTCCAAATATCTCCTTTTGATTGAAAGAGGCTGCAAAGGTGGTAGAGATGATCTGGACTTCATACTCTTCCTTAACCGGGGATTTAATGGAATTTGAAACCCTTGAAATATAGTAGATTTTGAGTCTGCAATGTCCCCAGATGAATGGATGCTACAAAAATTTACAGGACCTTGTGTTGGAGCTGTAGAACTTGACCAGCACTCAGAGGCAGATCCCCCAATTGTATTAGGATCTTGGCGATTTCTGTTAGTGTCTTCTGCTCCCTTTAAAATTTCTTCAATGAATTCAAATAATACTTGCTCTGCTGAATACCCAATACACTGTCAGTTATTACTTTCTAAGTTAGACTAAATCAGAAAATAAGGGAACTTCAACGTTTTTTCTGTGACTATTTTTTCCTGATTTTAAGATTAAAAAAGTGGAAACTGATAATCAAACAAAAATTGATAACGTAATATCCGTGGCAAAATCTGGAGACTCTTCTTGCACATATAAAAACTGTAAATACTTTACTTTATTGAATGGTCAAAGCCAAATCCAAAAACATTCGGTCTATTATTTTGAATTCCGGAAATTTAATGTCTTTAACGTTTTTTGCAGTTTTAAATAAGGACTTACGTCATATGTTTCAGAAGAGTGTCGAAACTGTAAATTTCCATCGGAAACCAGGACACTCTTGATTCATAAGATAGTAGGTCAAACTAAAAATTAATAACGCAAAGTCCGTTTTAAAATCTGGATACGCTGCTTGCAAATATTCAAATCCAAAAAAAACGTTCCGTTTATTATCATAAATTCGGGAAATTTCATGCCTTCAACGTTTTCTCATACCTTCAACCATTTTTCTATTTTTAGGTTGATAGGATACCTAAAGACTGAGTTCAAATTTTGAAGAACACGGTCGAAACTAGTAAATTTCCATCAAATACCAGGGAACGACGCGCTTGCAAACAATAAATCTTACCCAAGACGGAAAATAGGAAATGATCTTTCAGATTTCGTTAAAATAACCTACAAACCGAAAATTTGAAGTAAGATGTATAAATGCAAATCATAAAAATATTTGAAAGTTCAAAGATTGAGTGGCAAAGATTTTGCTATTCCATAAAATCGCTTGTACAGATTATACCAAAATTACTTCTAGAGAAATCAAAGCCGTACTGGCACTTTGAAACTTCTACGGTAAATCTAAATGTTGCAATTCAATATCTACATATATGAGTAATGAGAAACGTTGCATAAATCGAAGCTTGACATACACAAATAGAAAGTGCAACAGATTTCCGAAAACTTACTGAATTCATGACTCGAAGAAGTTAGCTTTCTTGTTTTCTGGCAAAACACAATTTTGTTTCCATTTCGTTCAAAGGGGAAATTAATACGGAAACACACCGTAAATTTCCCGGAAAAATCTGATTGATATAAAAGAGACAGCGTATGCAAAAGACCAGCCGTAAATTCTGGAAAATGCTTGTCATGCGAAAACTACATGCGTCGGAGGAAGGAAATTTTCAAGAAACCTAACTTTCATAAAGTTATCTGGAAAAAGAAATTCCTGAAAATCAAAATAGACAAGTTACAACAGACTAAAAGGAACCTATATTTTCCGGAAATATTGAAAGCTTGCAAAGCTGAAAGAAGGAACGAACTTACCTTTGTAGCCCGACACCGATTGAAAGAGTCATCAAACCTGGATGACACTAAAAACTAAACAAACCGTACATTTTGTCAAACATCGTCTTTGACAACCAAATTTGTTAGGGAAAATGTCTAGAGATAGCAATTCCAGCTTTTACAGGGTGGAAAGAATCGTAGAATGTTGAAAAAATAAACAGGACCGTTTCTCAAAACAATTTCTTGGTAAGTTCCAAGCATTTATCAAACTTTGAGAGAGTGGATGTTTACCTGGCTGTTGGGCTCCACCATTAACTACTTTCCATTTCCGTGTCATAATAAGAGATTCAATAATATTATTTATTTTAGTTAAATTCTCGTCAACGATCAGAGATAAATTCTAGTCAATAAAAGAAGGAAACTTCCTTTTCATTTTTAGTATGGATGATGAATAAAATTGTAAGTTTTTAATTACTTATTCTGGTTAAAAAAATAATATTTAAACAAAATGTTTGATTGGAAAGGAAATTGAAAATTAATATATAAAAACTTTGTTAAGTGGTTTTTTCTTATAATTTATTTTTAATTCTTTTTAAGAAAGTTGGATTTAATTAGATTAGTAATAGCATATGAATGTGTTCATGGATTATTGAATAACTTTGAATAATAATTAAAATATGATTTTTTAAATTTTTAAGTGGACTCAATCTATTATAATGGTCTTATTTATGTTACCAAAAACGCGGATGGGAGAAAAGTATATTTGGAGCAATATAATTGTTTTCCAACGGTTGCTTTTATTTGTAAATAATATTGATTGTCAAAATTAATATAATATTTATTAATAAATAATAAATTGTATATTAATTATTATTTGTGGTAAAAATATAGAATTAGAAAATAATTATAAATTAGTAATACATGTAAAAATCTAAGTTCGTATGTTTTATTTTAAAAATAATAAATAATAAATAAAATGAAAACATATATATCTATCTATATATATATATATATATATATATATATATATATATATATATATATATATATATATATATATATATATATATATATATATATATATATATATATATATATATATATATATATATATATATATATATATATATTATACTATATTATATGATTGCTTAACAATTATTATTAAGTTTCTAATTTTAAATTAAAATATCAGAAATATTCATATTATATCATTTTTAAAATGTTGTATAATAATAAATTTTGACTATTGATGAATAAATTAAAGTGTCATATTTATGATTTTATAAAAGTGAAAAAACCACCATTATGACCATCTAATTGTAATTCCAAATCCATATATGGCATGTTTGTATGTTCTTTGTCATTAATTTATTTAATTTCTTTAATTTCCTTATCTATCATTAAGTTTATATTCAAATAGGTACATCTCTTGATGGTTAGTTTATAATTATTATGTTTATTTTTTTAATAATTGGATTAAAACGGTGCCACATATTTAGGTCTATTGTTTTGTCAGCTGTGACTTTGTTGGATGCTTCTAGTCTAGTGCTTTGATCCAGTATCAACAAAAAGAAGAACACTCTCTTGTGCTATTCAAAGTGTCTGGCATAGCTTGTGATTACCATTTGATTGACAGTTACACGCATAGTCTATGCATGCGCTTGATTTGGGGTTTCAACAACGGCGTGGTATAGCTTCTATAAAGAACGCTCTTGATCGTAACAAGGATAGTAGGGATTCCCACGCACAGGCAGGTAATGACAACAGACAAGCAGGCAGGTTGCAAGCGGCAACTGGATAGTAGGGATTTGCAAACACAGTAAACAAGGGTATTGTCGGTGGATTTTGATTAGATTTATATGCACGCGATGTGTTTGACAGAATGCACATGAAACTAAATACATGAGAAACTGAGCACATTTGGGTTTGTCGACCATGCACACGAAATGTTTGACGGAATGTCTTGTGTAATTTGGAATCTCAAAAGGCTTATGTTTGCAGGCAGATTTCTTCTAGGGTGCGGTTCTAATCTATGCCGCTATCCTTGGTGTCGATGAGACTTAAAAACGTAGCTAGGACAAGAGGCCTTTCACATGTTGGGGATATTCCTGCTGCAAATACTCAGGCTAAGGACTCCCAAATGGCCACTGATGTGGTTGCGGTCAAAGACCTTGAAAATGTATAGCAAAATCTACGGACTGATGATGTTGTTAATCATATTACGCCAGGGAGAAATGCCATGGCTGGGGATTTTGGGAGGGCTCTTACGTCTAGCTATCAGAGGTTACACAACCATCTTATCATGCTAGAGGCTGAGAATTCTTAGCTCCATGCCACTATACAAAATTTATCCACCTCAGTGTTGGAACTAAAACAATTACTCCACAGTTTTTCATCAACATTTATTTCTGAGTTAGAAAGGATTAAATCCGACTTGGAATCGGTTATTGAGAATCTTGATGGATTCGACAGCTATAAAGAGAAACAAACTGATATCGTTGCTAAACACTCCACTCTAATGTCTGAGACCGAGGAGAAGGTGGAAACTTCAGCCTCTATTTGTGATAATACAGTTAGTGTTGCACCTGTCTGAGGGGTGGAGAAGTTGGTTCAAGGCAAGATGGACGATGAGCATGCAAGATGGGTGCATGAGTTGAACCTGTGTGTTTGTGGTCTCCCCCCACTATTGATCCTTCCTCTATCAAGGAATCCTTTCTCAAGGATCTGCTCGACATTCATGATATTTCACTTGACAGATGTTGGGTTTGTCTCAATGGTACTCTTGTTATCAGGTTTCTCTCTTTTCATGATAGACTGTGGATTCTTAGAGCAAAGAGGAAGTTATTCTCTCTTCCATCTAAGATTTATCTAGATGAGGATCTCACTAGATCATAGGTGGCATAATTGAAACTGGCCAGGAACCTTGTTGCTGAGGCTAGATGTAGTGGTAAATGGGCAGTTATTAGGAATCTCAAGGTAGTGATTTGGGACTCTCCCCCTAGCTGGTGGGATTTGAGGCAGGCCGCAAAGGCCAAATGACAACCATGTCAGTAGTTCAACAAGAGTGGGCCCTCCTCTAGCTCTCTTCTTATTAACTATTGGAATGGTAACGGTTCTCTTTGGTCATTACCTAGTCTCTTTTAGGATGCGGTGGGGTTGGTTGATATCTTGGTTGTTATGGAGACCCATGAGAGCCCTATTTGTCCCCTCGCGGGTTTCAATAGTTATCAATGGTTATCTTTCTTTAGGGAGGAAGTTCGCTCTTTGGGTAGTGTACGGGGCTCCTAAGCAGTTGCCTTCTTGATTAGGGATAACCTCTATAGCACTACTTCAGTGGTTCATTTAGACACACATGCTAGATTCATGTGGATCTATGTATGTAATGCCAGTCGGTACCAGAGAGACATCTTCATCGTGGTTTGCTACTTTTCACCAGCCTCTTCACCATACTCCATTCATAGTACCGAGGATGGGGACCCATTTATTGATCTGATAGAGTGCATTTCCAGATTTAGTACCTTGGAGGACATCATTATTTTGGGAGACTTTAATGCACAAACTAGGGAGCTGCATACCCCTATACATGACCGAGGTACTAACTAGACCTGTACTTCAGAACTAGATCCTGCGAGTTTGGGGCTCTAGCGTGTTTCCAAGGATTACAACGAACATTTATCTATTTATGGTCATCATCTCGTTTAGCTCTGTGAGTCTTCCGATTTGGTTATTCTAAATGAGCTCTCTTGCTTTCTTGGTTCTGAGCTTTTCACGTGTTGGCCGCACCGTGGTGGTGCCACTATGGTTGACTATGTTATCACTAGCACTTCTTTTATCCCTTCCATCTGCTGCTTCACTATCTCTCATCTTCCCTTAGCCAACCACACTCTTCTGAGCCTTGCACTTTACTTTTCTCCTCCCCCTCCCCCGTCTCTCCTTCCCCATTCCCCGACTATCCTTGATCATTTTCCTACCCACTTTCATTTCTAGTTTTCTGAGGGTGACTGTGATCTCTTTACCCTCCACCTCTGTCATCTACTCTCGCGTAAGAGATTTTCCAACTGCTACGATGCTTCCTCCAAGTTTGACCTATTGATCACAACTATTTGGGAGGCAACTTTCCTCTCCATCTATCACTTCCCTATCCTCAGATCCACACGGTTGATTACTTTCCCTATGAACCAGTGGTTTGACAATGACCGTAAAGCTTTCCATCGCTCCTTGCGCTTGACCTTTGAGAATCTTCCTTCCAACTTTTCTAGCCTCTGTTCCTCCTACCATAGCTTTCTTCATTCAAAGAAACATGCTTTCATTTCCTCACAGTGCATATCCCTATACGATACGCTCATTCAGAATCCTAAGATTTTTTGGCACACTATGTTCCCTCGGCATCCCACTTCACCTTCCACCATTGATCTTAGATCCCTTGCCTCCCACACCTCCACTCTTTACAACATCCCTAACCAGTCATCTCTCCACCTCACCCCTCCCCCTCATTGCCATATCTTTACCGCTTCCATCATCTACAAGACTGTCAAATCCATGAGATGTAGTAGGGCAACCAATGAGGATGGTTTTTATCCTAAGCTCTTTAAGCTCGATATCCCTATGATGAACTCCTACCTTCCGACACTCTTTAATAGTTTGGTTTGCACTAGCTTTCCTAAGTCCTGATTGAGACACTTAATCTATCCAATTCACAAGGCTCCGTCAGTTTATGATCCCAACAATTATAGGATCATCATGATTGGGCACACCTTTGCCAAACTCTATGCAATAGTACTGAATACTATTCTTAATAGGGAGTTGGATAGGAGAGATTACAGGGCTAGAGGTCAAGTCAGCTTCCAGGAAGATTACCAAACCATGGACCACATCTTGACTTTGTGGGCGATTATTGAGGAGGCTTGCTATCATTTTGCAAAATTCTATTTCTGCTTCATTGACTTTCGTAAGGCATTCAATACCATCCTTCGTGTGGCCCTCTTCTAGAGACTTAGAGATATCAGGATTTCTAAGACCCTTTTGATAGCTATTATGAGACTTTACAAGCATGTTGAGGGTAGATTCAGGACTCATGATGGTTTCTTTGACCCTATCTAGAGTACTATTGGAGTGAAATAGGGGTGCCCCCTTTCCCCCACCTTATTTGGCATCTACATTGATGAGCTCGAGGCTTTTCTCAGAGACTCCTCACTTCTGAGTGATGGTTGGTTGCTACCTGTAGCAGGTTCTTGTCTCCATTCTCCTCTTCATTGATCATGTGATTCTCCTTGCCTCTTCACCGGAAAGTCTCTAGAGACTTCTTGATAGCTTCACCTCTTTCTTTTATTCAAGACAGCTGGTGGTGAATCTCAGTAAGATACGAGTGATTATTTTAAACTACCTAAAGACCTCACATCTTCATTTCTATTATCAAGGACTGCAGATTGAGATTACTTCTTCATACACCTACCTTGGGGTTAAGTTCTCTAGTCCTTGCTTCATCCTGAGACCCGCCATTTTGCCTAGGATCAGTAAAGGGATGGGTTCCCTTGCCATGTTGGAGAGACAATGTTTCAGACTTTATTTTTAGGATACCACATCCAAGTTGTCCCTCTTGGATTCACTGGTTAGACCTGCGGTACTTTATGGTTCTACTATTTGGGAGCCATCCCTTCTAGATTCTGACTGGGCCTTTATTGAGCATGTTTAGACTATCTTCCTTTGGTGTATCATCAGATGTCACCGGTCCACCTCTCATAGCATGATTTTGGCTAAGTTCAGGGATGATCCCTTTATATTTGGGGCCATCTTTATTTTGGTTTAGTTTATTTACCGCCTCTATTGTTTTGCACACTCCAATTATGGTCACAATAGATACTCCTACCTAGCATATTGCTCTTTAGTGGCACTTGCCAAGTCAGACCCCTCCTCCAAAGCTCGTTGTTGGTATGCCTAGGCTTCATCCTGTTTCGGTTCCATTGAGATTGACATTGATCACCTCTCCCCTATCAGTTATCACTTGAAGTTCCAGCTCACCTCCTCCCTTCTAGAGAGGAGTTGAACAGACATGTCAAACTTGATATTTATAAGCAATATATCACTATGACCTGGATCAACCTATGTAGGGGTCTGTGCCCGAGGATGGATTTTTATGCTAAGCACTTTCTAGACATTCAAGATGGGATTATTGTACATCCTAGATACTTATCTCATGGTTGGTGCCATGCTCTTCACATCATGCTAGGATCTGTTAAGGTTGGATCTCATTGCCTTTGGGCCCAGACAGACCATCACATTGACAGACATGATCAGATTTGCAAGTTATGCACCCTGGCCAAGATTGAGACTGAGAAACACTTTATCTTCCATTTTCCTACTTACTATGAGATCAGAGGGAGATTCTATTGATTATTCAAAGGGTGCAGGTCCTTGACAGCTTTCTTTAGCTACATCGATTAGAGATGTCTGGTACTTTATCTCCGTGGGACTGTAGAGCTCAGCGAGCATACTCTACAACTTCTTTTCCCCCAGAGACAGATATTTGATCAGCTCATTACGACCTTCTTCTCACCCTCATCTCCTTTATGGAGTGTGAAGTGGCATCAAATTTCCTCCATCAGTAGTCACTCTACATCTGTTAGACCCTGCAACACCTTTACCTATCAGTGACACATCTCTAGCAGCTCACAACGATGATCCAAGGTTCCTACTCATCTAGATCATTATCTTTCAGTGTTAGATTTATTTCTACCTGAAAATGATCCTTAGTCCTTCTCTTGTGTCTGTTCTTCTTTCTTATTATTTCTTTTTCTGATGTAGGAGTATTTCGGGTTCCTAAAGATCTTTCCTAGTCTTGGAGGAATTCCCTATCAGAGGAATACAATACTTTGTTTTGGGCAGCTTTCCAAGTTTCTGTGTTGCGATGATCTATGGAGATCTTTGGCATGTGTGATGAAAGGGTTTTGTTCCTTTATGTTTGTGGAGGCTATGTATAAGAACACATCTCTTGAGGTGGCATGGTTTGGGAGATCTTGGATGCGCCGTTTCAAAGTTCTAGTTGTTTTTGTTGCTACCGAAGCCATATTTTCCTACTTTCTACGTGTTGATTGCACATCATGTAGCCATTGATCCTTAATGAATCAACCTTTTCTCTCTTAGGTACTTGAAGAGGACCTAAATTACCATCTTCACCAAAGACCAAAAGTCCTAATTCATTATGAGTTCAAAGTTATGACCATTTTTCTCGGGTATCAATTTTCAACGAGTTTCACGTGAAATGTGGATTTTTTCATCTTCTCATCATGTTTTTTTATTTATGGCTTAGCTAGCTATATATTGAGAGCTTGGGTTGATGTAGAATATCATCATCAGGAAAAATGTAGAAGCAGAGCATTAGATGAGTAGTATGGGATTAGAGTAGAAGTAGATTTTCAAATCTGGGAGTTTGTAGCAAAACTAGAGGCTTGAATGCTTAGGACAACAAGAGGTTTCTTGGTGGCTTGCAAGCACAAGTTTAGACCCTATCTTGGTTGTTTCTATGAGAGGCTTCCTGTTGCAGATCTGAACTAATTGGTGGTTCCCTAGATCTTGTGAGATCTTGCTGATACTTTTTAATTTCATTGTAATATGATGAAACCCAAAAGGCCTCATAGCTGGGCATGTTGAATGAAATTCTATTTTGAAGCAGTACATTGTTATATTTTGATGTGCTTGTTGTTGTTATAATTGGCAGTGTAGGTTTGGACTATCCATTATTGGATCCTCTATCCCTACCCTGTGTCAAGTAGTAGCAGATGCAGGGTAGAGATGGAGGATCCAATAATGGATAGTCTAAACCTACATTGCTAGTTATAACAACAACAAGCACATCGGAATATAACAATGTACTGCTTCAAAATAGAATTTCATTCAACATGCTTGACTGTTAGGCCTTCCAAGTTTCAGCCTATAACAATTAAATTGAAAAGTATTAGCAAGATCTCCCAAGATCCAGGGAACCACCAACTAGTTCAGATCTGCAACAGGCAGCCTCTCATAGGAACAACCAAGACAGGGTCTCAACTTGTGCTCGCAAGCCACCAAGCAACCTCTTGTTGTCCTAAGCACTCAAAACTCTAGTTTTTCTACAAACTCCTAGATTTGCAAATCTGCTTCTACTCTAATCCCATACTACTCATCTAATGCTCTTCTTCTACATTTTTCCTGATGATGATACTCTACATCAACCCAAGCTCTCAATATATAGCCAACTAAACCACAAGTCAGCAAGTCTGGCATTAATTATATTATAGGTCCAGCCTAAGGAGAGATACCAAAATGAAAGAAATAATGAACAAAACTTAATGTGAAATTATATTTAGGTCTACACATGACCCAAGAACATAATACTAACTTAGAAAGATCCCATTTCGTCACATGGAACCACGCAAGATGAAAAAATCCATGTTTCACGTGAAACTTGCTAAAAATTGATACCCAAGAAAAATAGTCATAACTTTCAATTCATAATGAATTAGGACTTTCAGTCTTAGGACAAGATAGTAATTTATGTCCTCTTAAAGTACCTAAGAGGGAAAATTCTGATTCAATAGGATCAATGGCTACATGATGCGCAATCAGCACATAGAAAGTAGGGAAATACGACTCTGACAATGAAGAAAACATCTCTAACTTTGAAATGGTCCATCCAAGATCTCTCAAACCATGCCACCTCAAGAGATGCATTCTTAGACATAGCCTCCAAAAACATAAAGGAAGAAACCCCTTTCATCACACATACCAGAGATCTCCACAGATCATCACAACATAGAAACTTAGAAAGCTGCCCAAAACAAAGTACTGTATTTCTCTGACAGGGAATTCCTCCAAGAATAAGAAAGATCTTCAAGAACCCAAAATGCTCCTCCATCACACTAATCACCACAACCCATCTTAGCAACAAGATTATCCAACTCCCCAACAAGTAGATCCAAAGTCAGATCCACATCAATATGAAATCCCTCATCATCAGCATCCCATATCTTATCATCTTTAGCAAAGTCATCCTTCACCTCTTCCTTAAAATCAAAGTGTCTTCTTCTTTGAATAATCCTCTTAATTAGATAGACAACTTTCTTCCAAGAAGACTTCATTAGTTCTTCAATCCATAGATTGAATTTAGGCCAAAACTGACCCAACTTATCCATCAAGTTGCTTTCAAAGTGCAACTTCCTCTGCTCGGCGATCTGATTGCAAGATTCCAATTGACTCTACACACTTGGTGATATACTGTCCATCTTCACAACCTGCCTCAATTTGGTGATTTGTTCACTCAAGGAAATCTTCATCTCTCACATCAAATATGCTCTCCTCGGAGGCATCTTCAATCCAAGGTCTTGGTGCAAACTACCTCACTTTCGGTGATCTGTCCACACACTCAGGATCTTCAAGCTCTGATACCACTCGATAGAGGGTAGGGATGGAGGATCCAATAATGGATAGTCCAAGCCTACACTGCTAGTTATAACAACAACAAGCACAATGCAATTCAACAAGATAATGCTTCAAAATAGAATTTCATTCAACATGCCTGGCTATGAGGCCTTCCGGGTTGCAGCCTTATATAATAAATTTACAAAGCATCCAAGCTATTCTAGTTCTGAAACATATCAACAACTGATGGAAAAACTAAGGCTGATTTAAACTTGAGCTCGCAAGCCTCCAAGCAATCACCTTGTCTCCAAACATGCAAACCACTAGCTCTACTATTACAATATCAGATAAAACATCTAATCTACAAGATCACACAAGATCCAATTATGATTATACTCTCATGCTACTACCAATCTACCCTTAAACATCTACCCAAGCTCTCAATATATAACCAGCTAAGCCACAAGTCGGCCAGTTAGGCTTTAATTACATTATAGGTCCAGCCTAAGGAGAGATACCAAAACTAATGAAAGAAATAACCAAACATGATGTGCCTTTATATTTATGTCCACACACAATCCAAGAACATGTACCTAACTTAGCAAGATCCCATCTCATCATACGGAACTGTGCAAGATGAAAAAATCCAAGTTTCACATGTAAACTAGTTGAAAATTAATACCTGAGAAAAATGGTCATAAATTTCAACTCATAATTAATTAGGACTTACAGTCTTAGGATATGATAGTTAAAGTCCTCTTAAAGTACCTAAGAGATAAAAGGCTGATTCATTAAGGATCAATGGCTACATGATGCACAATCAACACCCAGAAACCAAGAAAATATAGCTCCGACAGCAAGGAAAACAACTCTAACTTTGAAATGGTCCATCCAACATCTCCCAAACCATGCCACCTTCAGAGATGCATTCTTAGACATAGCCTCCAAAAACATAAAGGAAGAAACTCCTTTCATTGCACATGCTAGAGATCTCCACAAATCATCGCAACATAGAAACTCAAAAAGCTGCCCAAAACAAAGTATTGTATTCCTCTGATAGGGAATTCCTCCAAGACTAAGAAAGATCTTCAAGAACCCAAAATGCTCCTGCATCATACTACCGAGGTAAATAGAAAGTATGTCCCATACTTTAATCTCAAAATAATTATTTGCAATCAACTTCATCTTCACCAAAGGCTTCTAATCCATCAAGGATAAGAGAACAAATCAGAAAATCAACCATCTATGCTTCATCCATTCAAACATCAAGATCATATGAATCTCAACAATCCAATCAGCATACCACTGATCATAACAACCCATCTCATAAACAAGAGTATCCAACTCCCCAACAAGTAGATCCAAAGTTAAATCCACATCAATATGAAATCCCTCATCATCAACATCCCATATCTGATCATCTTCAGCGAAGTCATCCTTCACCTCGTCCTTAACATCAAAGTGTCTTCTTCTCCAAATAATCATCTTAATTAGCCAGACAACTTTCTTCCAACAAGACTTCATCATCTCTTCAATCCACAGATTAAATTTGGGCCAAAACTGGCCTAACTTATCTATCAAGTTCCTTTCAAAGTGCAACTACCTCTGCTCAGTGATCTGATTACAAGATTCCAGTTGCCTCCACACACTCGGTGATCTACTGTCCATCTTAACAACCTACCTCAATTCAGAAATCTATTCACTCAAGGACATCTTCATCTCTCACATCAAATATTCTCTCCTCGGAGCCATCTTCAATCCAAGCTCTTGGTGCAAGCTGCCTCACCTTCAGTGATCTGACCACACACTTAGGATCTTCAAGCTCTGATACCACTTGCAGGGCAGGGATGGAGGATCTAATAATGGATAGTCCACACCTACATTGCTAGTTATGACAACAACAAGCACAGTGGAATTCAACAAGACAATGCTTGAAAAGAGAATTGCATTCAACATGCTCGACTATGAGGCCTTCCAGGTTGTGGCCTTATACAATGAATTTACAAAGTATCCAAGCTAGTCCATCTCTTAAACATATCAGCTACTAATGGAAACACTAAGGCAAATCTAAACTTGAGCTCGCAAGCCACCAAGCAATCTCCTTGTCTCCAAGCATGCAAACCACTAGCTCTGCTATTACAATATCAGATAAAAAATTTGATATACAAGATCTCACAGGATCCAATTATGATTATACTCTCATGCTACTACCAATCTAGCCCTAAACATCTACCAAATCTCTCAATATATAGCCAGCTAAGCCACAAGTTGGCTAGTCAAGCTTTAATTACATTATAGGTCTAGCCTAAAGAGAGCTACCAAAACTAATGAAAGAAATAACCAAACATGATGCACCTTTAGATTTAGGTCCACACATGATCCAAGAATATGTCCCTAACTTAGAAAGATCCCATCATCATATAGAACAACACAAGATGAAAAACTCTATGTTTCACGTGTAAATTGGCTGAAAATTGATACCCGAGCAAAATGGTCATAACTTTCAACTCATAATGAATTAGGACTTGTGGTCTTTGGAGAAGATAGTACTTTAGGTCCTCTTAAAGTACCTAAGAGAAAAATTATGATCTAATTGCAAGATTCAAGTTTCCTCCACACACTTGGAAATCTACTGTCCATCTTCACAACCTACTTTAATTCAGTGATCCATTCACTCGAGGAAATCTTCATCTCTCACATAAAATATGCTCTCCTCAGAGGCATCTTCAATCCAAGGTGCCAGTGCAAACTATCTCACCTTTGGTGATCTATCAGCACACTCAAGATCTTCAAGCTTTGATACCACTTGACACATGGGAGGGATGGAGGATCCAATAATGGATAGTCCAAACCTACACTACCAATTATAACAAAAACAAGTATAGTGGAATACAACAATGTACTGCTTCAAAATAAAATTTCATTCAACATGCCCGGTTGTGAGGCCTTCCACATTTTAGCCAAAATTCAATATATGGATTAAAGAGCTGATGAAGTCTTGTTGGAAGAAATTTGTAGCAGAACTAGTGGCTTGAGGGCTTAGGACAACAAGAGGTTGCTTGGTGGCTTGTGAGCGCAAGTTTAGACCCTATCTTGGTTGTTCCTATCAGAGGCTACCTATTGCAGATCTGACCTAGTTGGCACTTCCCTCGATCTTGTGAGATCTTGGTGATACTTTGTAATTTCACTGTAATAGGTTGAAACCTAGAAGGCCTCACAACTAAGCATGTTGAATGAAATTCTATTTTGAAGCAGTACATTGTTATATTCCACTGTGGTTTTTGTTTTTATAATTAGCAGTGTAGGTTTGGACTATCCATTATTGGATCCTTCATCCCTGCCCTGTGTCAAGTGGTATTTTGTGCTATAATTATGTCACACTTCTATGAATCATTACATTCAAGAAAACTCAAGAATGAGGTTTTAAAAATCGATCCATAGCTCCCTAGGCATGGAGTGCAAGGGTTTTTAAGAATGCTCTCAGCTAGAGCTATTAAGCCAATAACCTTGCTAGTAAACCATGCAATGTGAGATTCAAATGAAGACAAGGGCAAGAATGCCAATATCCTTAAGAATCAAATGAAATGCAATGCAATGCTATGCTAGAAATAGAAATGCAAGCTAAGCTATGAAAATGAAAGATGCAAGTATTACAAAGCCTCCTAGTTAAGCTAGATGAATTAATCTAAAGCATAAAGGAAATCTAAGCTAAGAATGCCATGATAATGCAAGAAGTGAAACTATGATAACATGTAGGTGTAAAAGCCAAGAATGCTCCAAATCTTCAAAAGCTCCAAGATGACCTAGAAAACCTCCAGCATAACATTAGCATAAAAAGTTGAGGATCTAGAATGAAGAAGAGAGCTCTCCTTTTAAAGGAAATGAGGAGGAATGGACCATGGAGATTAAGAGGCAAAAGATTTAATTAACGGTGGAGCTTGAAAGAGGAGAAATCCATGTACACAAGTATCCTCCAATGAGAAAATAGGAGTTGACTTTTGTGTCCATATGAGACAAAAAGTGTTTTTTCCCTTTTTATAAAATAAGAATAATGCTTTATTTGTGCAACTTAGGATAAGAGAAAAAGTGGGGGCTTTTTATTTATTAAAAGGGGAGGAAATATTCCTTTTAAACAAATAAAGACTCAGGATAAGATGGTTAGCCCATAGAAAATAATTGAATAAATGATAGAGCTAGGATTTGATCAGGAGCAAGTAATTGATGATTTAGCAAAAGGGGCTAATAGTCTAGATGACCATTTTTAGGTGTATACATTTGCCCCTCTTTGACTAATGTGTGATCGATCTGGGAACACATGTAGTCAAAGAATGAAGTTGAAATGTGAGATCAATTTGGGATCACAAAACAACTTAGATCAGCCAAGAAGGCAAGCAGATAGCCAAGAAGGCAAGCAATAGCATTCTAACTCCAAAGAATGAAGTGCAAAAAAATAGCAAATCCAGCATGGTTAGCTTGGTAGTGACAGTACTGAACACTTAGGAAAGAGATAGCCGATAAGATATGATGTGTCTACCCCCTCGGGATCGAAAGTGAAATCCAGGTAGGGGGAATACAGAAGCAAGAGAGACATGATCAAATCACTAGAAATAATACTTGAAGAAAGAGAATAGAATAACCATCAAGTAGTGAAGATATGCCCCACACATGGGACCCGGGGCACGAACCAAGTGGTCCCTCAACCTGAAAACACCATGGAGGGGAAGCATTTGAACTTGGGATTTGAAAGTGAATGAAAGACTTGAAGGTGAGAGAGATGGGGATGAAGAGGTGAAGAATGCCCCATCAAAGATCAAAGGATCAGGCCTCAAAAGGTCAGCCAACTGCATGAAAGAAGAAGAAATGTGAACACAAATTTTGGTTTCGATCCTGAAATGAAGAGAAAATGATGGGATATGAAAGACAAGAAGCAAAAGACATGATCAGGAAGAAGCGAAAGGTGAGTGCAGTTGATTAACAAGTCCATGAAAGATGAAAAGGAGAGCTCTCTCCATATGCAAGATGCAAAACTAAACTAACATGAACTTAAAAATGCAAGCTACATGAAAAGTGGTTTACTTGCAAGGTTATAATGCTAATAGACATCTAATATTCATCATCGAGCGTTATTGGTAGTGTCGCAAGATCATACGATACACACTAGCATAACTATGTGAATCTGAATATGATCTATATCAGATAGAAATGTGGAAATATCACCTAGGCATCAGAGACATGTAGGTCAAGATGACTAGTGCAGTGAGATTACCTAAGTTTGATATGGTGAGATTATGCTTGTATCAAGACACATGAAAGTCAAGATGACTATAAGCATGCACTCACAAAATAGCCAAGGATAATACCTTGTCAATCCCTAGTGTCAAGTAGGACTAGCATAAATACTAATGATAGTAAGGATCAACAAAATATACCCACAGGCAGAAAGCAAATAAAACATGTTATCATTCCCTCAGTTTTCTAGCTATGCATCATCGAAAATGATCATAGGGGGAGAACACTCAGCAAAGAAATCATCACAAATAGCACACAAAGAAATAAAGTCAAACAAATTTCAGCGATTCAAGTGTGTGTGTGTAGGTCATAGATTCAAACTTTGAGTATCGCATCTACCAGTGAGAAATATCGCATCATCTAGACTGTGGGTAGGACATCTGATAAGTGTTGAGAAACACTCGACGCTAGGGTATTGTTGAAAAACATAGTTGGGGTGGTGTTGAAAAACACTATTTGCGAGGTGCCTAAGAAATCTAGATGCACAAAGAGACCCAAGATAAGCTCAAAACAACAAATGCCCCCTAGACTAAGACAAGAATCAATTCCAGGCTAGGAGAGACAAAGTGAGAAATGGAGTGAAAGAGCGCCATGCAAAACTAATAGACATAGGTGCAGAGGGTCTTAAGCAGTGCCTATTTCCAGGTCTTCACCACTTGATAGATTTATTACAATTTTTTCAGGACTTTTTATAATTTTTTTTGTATTTTTGCTACCAAGGCACCTGTTTCCAAGCTTTCACCAAGGCACTTTTTCAAATTTTTTTTTATTTTTTGAATTTTTTCAGCATCATATATGAAGTTTTTTGGAATTTTTTCAAGATCATAAAGTATGTACAAAGAATGCCCCAGATGGAAATGAGCATCAAGAATCTATTTCCTCTGATGTAGAGAACTGATAGGCCCCAGGCCCAAATGCTGCAACTGTGACAACAGGAGCTCTCAACCAGTTTGACCAATAATAACCAGCCCTAAGCAATGTCTGAGCTAGTGGAGGATCATTAGAATGTGATCCACATATGCCATCATGGATTTCAGCTAGCACTTTTTCTAAGTCCTCTATTTCTAGACACCTGAGGAGAGTTCCGTCTAGACCCTTCCTATACAAGTCACCAGAGACAAAGGCAAAGTGTAAGGGATGGCGGAAAGAATGGCATGGTGGATTTTTAGGAGGGATATGAGGTGGAAGGTAGGAGCATAATTCATCCACCAGGAACTTGAAGAAAATTTTATGATTTTTCATTTGTAAGATGGATGTTGAAGTAACCAAGGCATTAGCAACTTTGTTCTTAGCTCTAGGAGTGGGCTGAAGTGTAACAAATATGAGATCATGCTTGAAGAATTTCACCATTTTTTTGTAGAGAATCAGCTTGTCATCTTTTATTTGAGAATCATTATTTTTTAGCAGATTTTTATTTTTACTTTTCTTAGGTTCAGATACCGCCACAATGTGGTTTTCTCCATCCGACCATTGCTCTTTTCTTTTGACTTGATGACTGTGATGCTTGATTATTGATTCAATCTTTTTTGTTGCTAGTTCACTGGTGGAAATATTCCTTTTAAATAAATAAAGACTTAGGATAAGATGGTTAGCCCATAGAAAATAATCGAATAAAGGATAGAGCTAGGATTTGATCAAGAGCAAGTAATTGATGATTTAGCAAAAGGGGCTAATAGTCTAGATGACCATTTTTAGGTGTATACAGGTATGAGAGCTTGAAGATCGCGAGTATGTAGATAGATCACTAAAGGTAAGGAAGTTTGCACCAGGACCTTGGATTGAAGATGCCTCCGAGGAGAGCATATTTGATGTGAGAGATGAAGATTTCCTTGAGTGAATAGATCATCGAATTGGGGTAGGTTGTAAAGATGGATAGTAGATCATCGAGTGTATGGAGGCAACTAGAATCTTGCAATCAGATCACCGATCAGAGGCAGTTGCACTTTGAAAGGAACTTGATGGAT
This sequence comes from Chamaecyparis obtusa, assembly GCA_027943335.1. Taxonomy (NCBI): domain Eukaryota; kingdom Viridiplantae; phylum Streptophyta; class Pinopsida; order Cupressales; family Cupressaceae; genus Chamaecyparis; species Chamaecyparis obtusa. Next base: position 26,711 of record BSBK01012899.1, on the reverse strand, counting down.
AAGTTGGCACATTTTTGGCCTAAATTCAATTTGTGGATTGAAGAGCTAATGAAGTCTTGTTTAAAGAAAGTTGTCTAGCTGATTAAGAGGATTATTTGGAGAAGAAGACACTTTGACGTTCATTTTCATGAGCAGATGGATGGATCTGGCATCAGAATTGTAAAGCATCTAGTTGGGCTTGATCAGATTGTTGTTGGTGAAGAGTTAGCTTTTGCTGAACACTTTTGTGATGGTGGTGTTTCCGACTTTCTTTTGTTTAGTGTTATGGTGCAGATCTTATTTTCTGATTGTGGACTTGAATTGTTGGTTTATAGTACTGAGTCTTGTGATGAGTTGCAGATATGGGATGCTAATGATGAGGGATTTCATATAGATGTGGATCTGACTTTGGATCTAGTTGTTGGGGAGTTGGATACTCTTGTTGTTGAGATGGGTTCTAGTTATCAATGGTATGCTGATTGGATTGTTGAGATTCATATGATCCTAATGTTTGAATGGATGAAGCATAGATGGTTGAAATTTTGATTTGTTCTCTTATCCTTGATGGATTGGAAACCTTTGGTGAAGATGAAGTTGATTTTAGATAATTAACTTGAGATTAAAGTATGGGACATACTTTCTATTTACCTTAGTAGTGTGATGCATGAGAATTTGTGTTCCTGAAGATCTTTCTTAGTCTTGGAGGAATTCCCTATCAGAGGAATACAGTACTTTGTTTTGGGAAGCTTTATGAGTTTCCGTGTTGTGATGATCCATGGAGATATCTGGCATGTGCAATGAAAGTGGTTTGTTCCTTTATGTTTGTGGAGGCTATGTCTAAGAATGCATCTCTTGACGCAGCATGGTTTGTGTGATCTTGGATGATCTTCTCTGACTGGTTTTGTGTGTTTCCTACTTCGACCATTTGGAAGATAGGCTATGCAATTGATGACTGTTGGGAGTTATCTTGTGTGGTCTTGGCTCATGGTTTTTGTGCCTTGGACCTAGTTTGGAACCTTCTCCTATGGGTGCATAAGGATTCGATGGACCTTTTCAAAGTTAGAGTTGTTTTCCTTGTCGTCGAAGCCATATTTTCTTGCTTTCTACATGTTGATTGCGCATTGTGTAGCCATTGATCCTTAATGAATCAACATTTTCTCTCTTAGTTAATTTAAAAGGACCTAAATTAATATATTCTCCTAAGACCATAAGTCCTAATTCATTATGAGTTGAAATTTATGACTATTTTTCTCAGGTATCAATCTTTAGCCAGTTTCACGTGAAACGTGGAGTTTTCATCTTGCATGGTTCCATGTGATGAGATGAGATCTTGCTAAGTTAGGGACATGTTCTTGGGTCATGTGTGGACCTAAATATATCTTTGCATCATGTTTTGTTATTTCTATCTTTGGTTTTGGTATCTCTCCTTAGGTTGGACCTATAATGTAATTAATGCCTGACTAGCCTACTTGTGTCTTAGCTGGCTATATATTAAGAGCTTGGGTTGATGTAGAGTATCATTATTATGAAAAATGTAGAAGAGAATCATTATATGAGTAGTATGGGATTAGAGTAGAATTAAATTTTGAAATCTGGGAGTTTGTAGTAGAACTAGTGGCTTGAGGGCTTAGGACAACAAGAGGTTGCTTGGTGGGTTGCGAGCACAAGTTTAGATGTTGTCTTGGTTGTTCCTAGATTAAAGGTTGCCTGTTGCAGATCTGAACTAATTGGTTCCTCCGTAGATCTTGCAAGATCTTGCTGATACTTTGTGATTTCATTGTAATAGGCTAAAACTCAGAAGGCCTCACAGTCAGGCATGTTGAATGAAATTCTATTTTGAAGTAGTACATTGTTATATTTTGTTGTGCTTATTGTTGTTATAATTGGCAGTGTAGGTTTGGACTATCCATTATTGGATCCTCCATCCCTACCCTACATCACATGGTAAGAGAGCTTGAAGATCCTAAGTGTGAGGATAGGTCACCGAAGGTGAGATAGTTTGCACTAGCACCTTGGATTGAAGATGCCTCTGAGGAGAGCATATTTGATGTGAGAGATGAAGATTTCCTTGAGTGAACAGATTACCGATTTGAGGTAGGTTGTGAAGATGGACAATAGATCAATGAGTGTGTGGAGGCAACTAGAATCTTGCAATCAGATCGCCGAGTAAAGGTAGTTGCACTATGAAAGGAACTTGATGGATAAGTTGGGGTAGTTTTGGCCTAAATTTAATCTGTGGATTGAAGAGTTGATGAACTCTTGTTGGAAGAAAGTTGTCTGGATGATTAAGAGGATTATTTGGAGAAGAAGACACTTTGATGTTAAGGAAGAGGTGAAGGATGACTTCATTGAAAATGATAAGGTATGTGTTGGTTTTCTTGAGCAGATGGATGGATCTGGCATGAGAATTGTAGAGCATCTGGTTGGGCTTGATTAGATTATTGTTGGTGAAGAGTTACTTTTTGCTCAACATCTTTGTGATGATGGTGTTGTTGACTTTCTTTTGTTTGGTGTTATGGTGCAGATATTATTTACTAATTATGGACTTAAATTGTTGATTGACAGTAATGAGTTTTCTAGTGAGTTGTGTTGGCTTTTAAACTTGTTCCCACATGGTGCCAGGTTTACACTATGATTGACAAACTAGTTAGTCTTCACTCCAAAGTCTGACAAGGGAAAAAGTGTCAATTGATGAGGACAAAGAACATCCTCCTTCAACTTCGAGCTCCACATTCACTCAGGTGGGTGTTGCCTCATCTACACACTCATGAATCTTCTTGAGTTGATGAACAAAAGGCCTACAGATGCATTACTATGGAATAGTTTTCAGACCCTAGTAGGTATCTTGTACCCCAATGAACCATGACCTCATGTAATAACCTAATCTACATGCAATAAGTCTGAAAACTAGATAGAGACCTTGATGCAGGAGCATCTTGGGTGTAAGAGCAATCTTGCATCACCCAAAAATATTTCTATTTTTTTATATTCAATAAGGGCTATTTTGTGCAGAGCTGCTATTTATGGAAAGTTACTATTTTTTGGTAATTTTCGTATGTGCTCAGAATGATCTGATTTTTTTCTTGGAGGTTCATGTTGGTCATATAAGTCTGCCAGTAAAGTTTCATTGCCAGATCAAGTGTATATTGAAAGATATTGAAGATTTTCAGTATTGGTAGTAGGGTACAGAAACTTTGAACTCAGTTTTGAAGGCTTTAGAGGCTCCAAATGAGGTTGAAAATTTGGGTGACGGGTGCTTGCACAAGTCAAGCCTGTAGAGCACTTCGTGGCGTTTCCGAAATGGGGTTATAATAGCTGATCGAGTCAACTGGTGATGCTTATGGTCTTCGGAAGTTGGGCCACCTGAAATGGCAGAAAATAATTTTTTTCAAAATTTTTGTTCTGGTTTCAAAGGTTATCTTGAGCCGACTATGATGTAATAAATTGTAAAATAAAATAATTCTAAGTTTGGTCGGCCTTATTGGCTAAAATCTGGAACCTTCGCAGGCAGTGGAAAGTTGCCTATATAAGGAAGGCTGTATTATTGTCTTGGGCAGTTCGGAATAGTTCTGGGTAGTAGATCTGGGTAATAATTCAAGGCTTTGTCCTACAGAATATTGTAAGGGAATGCCCATGTGGCTTTGCATATTGTAATTCTGAAAGTTTGTAATTCCACATTTGTGGAGATAATAAGAAGCCAATTCTCTGTTCTTGCATATTGTTGTTGTTTCTCTGTTTCTGTTATGTGTTTGTGGTATTAAGGGGAACACCCTTCATCAAGTGGTATCAGAGTAGGTTTTCTTGAGTGTGTAAATAGATCGCCGACTGTGAGGTAGTTTGCACCAGGATCGTGGTTAGGGTTTCAACGCGCATCGTGAAAATGCCTCCACGAAGAGAATGTGGCGGAAGAGCTGGTGCTGTGACACCTGAGGTTAGAGAGCTGCAGTGACAAGTGCGAGCATTGCAAGAAGAGATTCACAGAGGAATGAATCTTAATGCCAGAGACGAGAGCGAGGATGAAGATGAAGAAGAATATCAAGAAGGAGAAGTTGAAATTGTGAACCAGGAGGAAGAAAGACTTTTTTGGGTGATTTTGAAGATTGGGAAAAGACCTAAGATTGACGTTCCTACATTTTTTGGAAATCTTAACCTAGAGGAATTGATCGACTGGATCAATGAATGTGAAGAATATTTTGAGTATGAAGATGTTGAAGATCCTGATAGGGTCAAATTTGCGAAGGCCAGACTAAAAGGTCATGCGAAGATATGGTGGCAAGAGATTCAGTTGGAGCAAAATAGAAGGGGAAAGGAGAAAATCACGAGATGGGATCGGATGGTGGATAAATTGAAGCGATAGTTCATTCCTGTTGATTATGAGCTTGACCTACTGAAGAAAATGCAGAGTTTGAAGCAAGCAGGAAGATCTGTTCAGGAGTATACGGAGGAGTTCTATCGACTTCTCATCAGAATAGGCCATGCAGAAGCTGATAAGGAGAAAGTTGCCCGATATCTTAATGGGTTAAGGCCAAGCATTCAGAAGGAGCTGAATCTGGTTCGAATGAATAGTATTGAAGAGGCATACCAGTTTTCCCTAAAAGTAGAGGAAAAGCTAAACAAGAAGTTTGAGAGTAGACAAAATGGAAGAGGTCGCGGTGGACGATCTGGTGGACGGTCATATGGTGGCCGAAATGGGGATCCGAAAAAGAAGGGTGAGGCCAGTAGTAGTCAGAATCAGCGAGGAAATAATTCCAATCACTTCCAGGATCAGAATAATAGAGATCAGAGAGGAAGAGGAAGAGGACAAGGATCTGGAAGAGGAGGCTTCCGTGGAACATATTTTCACTATGGAGAAGAAGGTCATAGGGCATTTGAATGTCCTCGGCGCCAAGGCAGAACAGACAGGAGAAATAAAGGCCAGGCCAGAGTTACACATGTAGGTAAAGATGCCCGATCATCAAATTTTGAAGATGCTGAAAGAGGAGAAATGTTGATTAACAGAAGAGTCCTGTTGAGTGGTGAGAATGAACCTGAGCAAAGGAGGAGCCTGTTTCGCACCAGGTGCAAGTGTGAAGGTAAATGTTGTGATGTGATCATTGATAGTGGAAGCACTGACAATTTGGTGTCAGAAGAGATGGTGACAAAGTTGAAGCTCAAGAGACAGAAACACCCACATCCATATCGGACTGCCTGGGTACAGGATGACCACAAGGTCATGGTCAATGAACAATGCTTTGTAAAGTTCAAGGTTGGTGGATACCAAGATGAGGTATTGTGTGATATCATATCTATGGATGCATGTCATATGTTGTTGGGTAGACCATGGCAGTTTGACAGATGTGTTGTACATGATGGTCGTGCGAATACCTATTCCCTGACAAAGGATGGAGTGCGACATAAGCTAAAACCATTGAAGGAGACTCAAGAAAAGGTATGTGGTAATGCAAGGATAACTTTTATTGATGGAAAAAATTTCTTAGATGGTATGAGGCATGAGCATGTATGTTTTGCTTTAATTCCAAAAGCTGGTAAAGAGGAAGTAGAAGATGTTCCTGTAGAAGTAGCAGATTTATTGAATGAGTTTTAAGATATTGTATCTGATAACGTGCTTGATGGGTTACCACCAGTCAGGAAGATCAGTCATCAAATGGACTTGATCCCAGGAGGGAGTTTGCCAAATAAGGCAGCACACAGAATGACACCTGCAGAAAGTGAGGAGTTGAACAGACAAGTACATGAACTGTTACAAAAAGGATTGATCCATGAGAGTCTGAGTCCCTGTGCTGTACCAGCGGTATTAGCACCAAAGAAGAATGGAGAGTGGAGGATGTGTATAGATTCTAGGGAAATAAACAAGATCACAATCAAGTACAGGTTTCCATTGCCACGAATGGATGATATTATGGACTATTTGAGTGGAGCTGTGTATTTCTTGAAGATAGATCTGAAGAGTGGATATCATCAGCTTCGGATCAGAGAAGGAGATGAATGGAAGACTTCCTTCAAGACAAAGGAAGGACTATATGAGTGGTTAGTCATGCCTTTTGGGCTAACCAATGCACCGAGCACTTTCATGCGGCTCATGAACGAGGTCCTGAAAGAATTTTTGGGTAAGTTTGACATTGTTTACCTAGATGATATTCTGATCTTTAGTAAGACATTGGAGGAGCATATGATGCATATTCGTATGGTATTTGAGAAGCTGAGAGAAGAGAAATTGTTGATTAATTTGAAGAAGTGCAGTTTTGTGAAGAAAGAGTTAGTGTATTTGGGATTTGTAGTTTCAGCAGAAGGTCTAAAAATGGACCCAGAGAAGGTACAGGCTATCCTTGAATGGTCTACTCCAAGGAGTGCTACCGAGGTAAGATCTTTTCATGGTTTGGCTAGCTTTTACAGAAAGTTTATCAGAAATTTTAGCAGTATTTGTGGACCCTTGACTGAAACAATGAGAGGGGATAGAAAAGAGTTTAAGTGGATTAATGGGGCAGAAAAGAGTTTTCAATTGTTGAAACAAAAAGTTACAGAACAACCAGTTTTAGCACTTCCAGATTTTAACAAGGTGTTTCAAGTAGATTGTGATGCTAGTGGTACTGCAATAGGAGCTGTTATGAGCCAAGAAGGTAAACCTGTTGCTTATTTCAGTGAGAAGTTAAATGATGCCAAGAGGAAATATTCTGTTTATGATCAGGAATTTTATGCTATAGTTCAGGCATTAAAAAAGTGGAGACATTATCTGCTTCCTAAGGAGTTTGTTTTTCATACTGATCATCAAGCTTTGCAATATTTGAATAGTCAAGGAAAGTTGAATCAGAGGCATTTGAAATGGGTTGAGTTTTTGCAGAGTTATACATTTGTTTTGAAACAGAAGAGTGGAAAGTCTAATAGGGTTGCAGATGCTCTTAGCAGAAGGCAACTATTGATGACAGAAATGCAGATTGAAGTGGTTGGGTTCAAGGAACTCAAGAATTTATATCCAGAGGATCCTAATTTTGGTGAAGCTTGGAAAGCTTGTACAGAACCTGTTACTCTAGACAGGATGAAATGGTTGAATTTTATCATCCAGGATGATATGCTATTCAGAGGGAGTCAGTTGTGCATTCCACGAAGTTCTATGAGGGAGAATCTCATCAAGGAGAAGCATAGCGGAGGATTGGCTAGACATTTTGGTCGTGATAAAACCCTTGGTTTGGTTAGTGAGAATTATTATTGGCCACAGTTGCAGCAAGATGTGAAGAAGTTTGTACAGAGTTGCAGAGTATGTCAGATGGTGAAAGGAATGAAGCAGAATACAGGGTTGTATCAGCCATTACCTGTATCAGAGAAGCCTTGGGAGGATATCAGCATGGACTTTGTTCTTGGTTTACTGAGAACTCAGTGGGGACATGATTCAATTTTTGTAGTGGTTGACAGATTTTTAAAGATGGCACATTTCATTCCCTGTAAGAAGACTAATGACGCTGTTCATGTAGCAGAATTGTTTTTCAGAGAAGTAGTGAGACTTCATGGTTTGCCAAAGACTATAGTTTAAGATTGAGATACTAAGTTTGTTGGATATTTCTGGCGTACATTGTGGAAGAAGTTGAAGACAAATTTGAAGTTCAGTTCATCACATCATCCACAGACTGATGGACAGACAGAGGTGGTGAATAGAAGTTTAGGAAATTTGCTGAGATGTTTGGTTGGAGATAAGCCAACAGGATGGGATTTGATTTTACCACAGGTGGAATTTGCATACAATAATTCTGTTAACAGGAGCACTGGTAAATCACCATTCCAGATTGTATATGGAAGTAGTCTAAGAAATGCATCTGAATTGAGGAAGATAGATAAAGGCGAAATAAGTAGTGCTGAAGCTGAGGATTTTGCAGAACACTTGAAGAACATCCATGGGGAGGTGAGGAAGTATATTACCAAGATGAACGCATAGTATAAGGCTAAGGCAGATGAGAAAAGGAGGTATAAAGAATTTCAGGTTGGTGATGAAGTCATGGTTCATTTGCGGAAGGAGTGGTTTCCAGTTGGTACATATAACAAGCTGAAAATGAAGAAGTTTGGACCATGTAAGATAATGAAGAAACATGATTCAGGAAACACATATGAGGTAGAATTGCCTACTGAGCTAAATATTTCACCAGTGTTTAACATTTCAGATCTGACAGAGTATCATGAAGGACGTGTTGAAGATGAGATCACAGTAGCACAGTGGAGTATTCCAGCAACTAGTTCAGACACTAAGGAGATCGAGGATATACTGGACAGTTGTGTTGGCAGAAGCACAAGGAACAAGACATATGAAGAATATTTGGTCAAGTGGAAAGGACGACCTGTTGAAGATTCATCATGGTTGACAAAGGAGGAGGTTAGCCGTCTTGGTTTTCCTCTGCACACCTGAGTCGTGACAGGGTCACTTCTCAAATTACCCTGGGTGTCTGATTTAGGAGCATCCTGGGTGTAAGAGCAATCTTGCATCACCCAAAAATATTTCTCTTTTTTATATTTAATAAGGGCTATTTTGTGCAGAGCTGCTATTTATGGAAAGTTACTATTTTTGTTAATTTTCGTATGTGCTTAGAATGATCTGATTTCTTTCTTGGAGGTTCATGTTGGTCATATAAGTCTGTCAGTAAAGTTTCATTGCCAGATCAAGTGTATATTGAAAGATATTGAAAATTTTCAGTATTGGCAGTAAGGTACAGAAACTTTGAACTCAGTTTTGAAGGCTTTAGAGGCTCCGGATGAGGTTAAAAATTTGGGTGATGGGCACTTGCATGGGTCAAGCCTGTAGAGCGCTTCGTGGCATTTTCGAAATAGGGTTATAATAACCGATTGGGTCAACTGGTGATGACTTATGATCTTCGGAAGTTGAGCCACCTGAAATGGTGGAAAATAATTTTCTTCAAAATTTTTGTTCGGGTTTCAAAGGTTATCTTGAGCCGACTATGATGTAATAAAATGTAAAATAAAATAATTCTAAGTTTGGTTGGCCTTATTGGCTAAAATTCTATAACCTTCCTAGGCGGTGGAAAGTTGCCTATATAAGGAAGGTTGTATTATTATCTTGGGCAGTTCGGAATAGTTCTGGGTAGTAGATCTGGGTATTAATTCAAGGCTTTATCATATAGAATATTGTAAGGGAATGCCCATGTGGCTTTGCATATTGTAATTCTGAAAGTTTGTAATTCCACATTTGTGGAGATAATAAGAAGCCAATTCTCTGTTCTTGCATATTGTTGTTGTTTCTCTGTTTCTGTTATGTGTTTGTGGTATTAAGGGGAACACCCTTCATCAAGTGGTATTAGAGTAGGTTTTCTTGAGTTTGTAAATAAATCGCCGACTGTGAGGCAGTTTGCACCACGACCGTGGTTAGGGTTTTAGCGTGCATCGCAAAAATGCCTCCATGAAGAGAACGTGGCGGAAGAGCTGGTGCTGTGACACCTGAGGTTAGAGAGCTGCAGAGACAAGTGCAAGTATTGCAAGAAGAGATTCGTAGAGGAATGAATCTTAATGTCAGAGACGAGAGCGAGGATGAAGCTGAAGAAGAATATCAAGAAGGAGAAGTTGAAATTGTGAACAAGGAGGAAGAAAGACTTTTTTGGGTGATTTCTAAGATTGGGAAAAGACTTAAGATTGAGGTTCCTACATTTTTTAAAAATCTTAACCCAGAGGAATTGATCGACTGGATCAATGAATGTGAAGAATATTTTGAGTATGAAGATGTTGAAGATCCTGATAGGGTCAAATTTGCGAAGGCCAGACTGAAAGGTCATGCGAAGATATGGTGGCAAGAGATTCAGTTGGAGCGAAATAGAAGGGGAAAGGAGAAAATCATGAGATGGGATCGGATGGTGGATAAATTGAAGTGACAGTTCATTCCTATTGATTATGAGCTTGACCTACTGAAGAAAATGCAGAGTTTGAAGCAAGTAGGAAGATCTGTTCAGGAGTATACGGAGGAGTTCTATCAACTTCTCATCAGAACAGGCCATGCAGAAGCTGATAAGGAGAAAGTTGCCCGATATCTTAATGGGTTAAGGCCAAGCATTCAGGAGGAGCTGAATCTGGTTCGAATGAACAGTATTGAAGACGCATACCAGTTTTCCCTAAAAGTAGCGGAAAAGCTGAACAAGAAGTTTGAGAGTAGACAAAATAGAAGAGGTCACAGTGGACGATCTGGTGGACGGTCATATGGTGGCCGAAATGAGGATTCAAAAAAGAAGGATGAGGCTAGTAGTAGTCAGAATCAGCGAGGAAATAATTCCAATCACTTCCAGGATCAGAATAATAGAGATCAGAGAGGAAGAGGAAGAGGACAAGGATCTGGAAGAGGAGGCTTCCGTGGACCATGTTTTCACTGTGGAGAAGAAGGTCATAGGGCATTTGAATGTCCTCAGTGCCAAGGTAGAATAGACAAGAGAAATGAAGGCCAAGCCAGAGTTGCATATGTAGGTGAAGATGTCAGATCATCAAATTTTGAAGATGCTGAAAGAGGAAAAACGTTGATTAACAGAAGAGTCCTGTTGAGTGGTGAGAATGAACCTGAGCAAAGGAGGAGCCTGTTTCGCACCAGGTGCAAGTGTGAAGGTAAATGTTGTGATGTGATCATTGATAGTGGAAGCACTGACAATTTGGTGTCAGAAGAGATGGTGACAAAGTTGAAGCTCAAGAGACAGAAACACCCACATCCATATCGGATTGCCTGGGTACAGGATGACCACAAGGTCATGGTCAATGAACAATGCCTAGTAAAGTTCAAGGTTGGTGGATACCAAGATGAGGTATTGTGTGATATCATATCTATGGATGCATGTCATATGTTGTTGGGTAGACCATGGCAGTTTGACAGATGTGTTGTACATGATGGTCATGCGAATACCTATTCCCTGACAAAAGATGGAGTGCGACATAAGCTAAAACCATTGAAGGAGACTCAAGAAAAGGTATGTGGTAATGCAAGGATAACTTTTGTTGATGGAAGAAATTTCTTAGATGGTATGAGGCATGAGCATGTATGTTATTCTTTAATTCCAAAAGCTGGTAAAGAGGAAGTAGAAGATGTTCCTGTAGAAGTTGCAGATTTGTTGAATGAGGTTTAGGATATTATATCTGATAACGTGCCTGATCGGTTACCACCAGTCAGTAAGATTAGTCATCAGATGGACTTGATCCTAGGAGCGAGTTTGCCGAATAAGGCAGCACACAGAATGACACCTGCAGATAGTCAGGAGTTGAAAGACAAGTACATGAACTGTTACAAAAAGGATTGTTCCGTGAGAGTCTGAGTCCCTGTGTTGTACCAGTGGTATTAGCACCAAAGAAGAATGGAGAATGGAGGATGTGTATAGATTCTAGGGCAATAAACAAAATCACAATCAAGTACAAGTTTCCATTGCCACGAATGGATGATATTATGGACTGTTTGAGTGGAGCTGTGTATTTTTTGAAGATAGATCTGAAGAGTGGATATCATCAGATTCAGATCAGAGAAAGAGATGAATGGAAGACTGCCTTCAAGACAAAGGAAGGACTATATGAGTGGTTAGTCATGCATTTTGGGCTAACCAATGCACCGAGCACTTTCATGCGACTCATGAACGAGGTCCTGAAAGAATTTTTGGGTAAGTTTGTCATTGTTTACCTAGATGATATTCTGATCTTTAGTAAGAGATTGGAGGAGCATATGATGGATATTTGTATGGTATTTGAGAAGCTGAGAGAAAACAAATTGTTGATTAATTTGAAGAAGTGCAGTTTTGTGAAGAAAGAGTTAGTGTATTTGAGATTTGTAGTTTTAGCAGAAGGTCTAAAAATGGACCCAGAGAAGGTACAAGCTATCCTTGAATGGTCTACTCCAAGGAGTGCTACCGAGGTAAGATCTTTTCATGGTTTGGCTAGCTTTTACAGAAAGTTTATGCCAAATTTTAGCAATATTTATGGACCCTTGACTGAAACAATGAGTGGGGATAGAAAAGAGTTTAAGTGGACTAAGGGGGCAGAAAAGAGTTTTCAATTGTTGAAACAAAAAGTTACAGAACAACCAGTTTTAGCACTTCCAGATTTTAACAAGGTGTTTCAAGTAGATTGTGATGCTAGTGGTACTGCAATAGGAGCTGTTATGAGCCAAGAAGGTAAACATGTTGCTTATTTCAGGGAGAAGTTAAATGATGCCAAGAGGAAATATTCTGTTTATGATCAAGAATTTTATGCTATAAATTAAGCATTAAAGAAGTGGAGACATTATCTGCTTCCTAAGGAGTTTGTTTTGTATACTGATCATCAAGCTTTGCAATATTTGAATAGTCAAGGAAAGTTGAATCAGAGGCATTTGAAATGGGTTGAGTTTTTGCAGAGTTATACATTTGTTTTGAAACAGAGGAGTGGAAAGTCTAATAGGGTTGCAGATGCTCTTAGCAGAAGGCAACTATTGATGATAGAAATGCAGATTGAAGTGGTTGGGTTCAAGAAATTTAAGAATTTGTATCTAGAGGATCCTGATTTTGGTGAAGCTTGGAAAGCTTGTACAAAACCTGTTACTCTAGACAGGATGAAATGGTTGGATTTCATCATCCAGGATGATATGCTATTCAGAGGGAGTTAGTTGTGCATTCCATGAAGTTCTATGAGGGAGAATCTCATCAAGGAGAAGCATAGCGGAGGATTGGCTGGACATTTTGGTCGTGATAAAACTCTTGGTTTGGTTAGTGAGAATTATTATTGGCCACAGTTGCAGCAAGATGTGAAAAAATTTATAAAGAGTTGCAGAGTATGTCAGATGGCGAAAGGAATGAAGCAGAATACAGGGTTGTATCAGCCATTGCCTGTACCAGAGAAGCCTTGGTAGGATATCAGCATGGACTTTGTTCTTGGTTTACCGAGAACTCAGCGGGGACATGATTCAATTTTTGTAGTGGTTGACAGATTTTCAAAGATGGCACATTTCATTCCCTGTAAGAAGACTAATGATGTTGTTCATGTAGCAGAATTCTTTTTCAAAGAAGTAGTGAGACTTCATGGTTTGCCAAAGACTATAGTTTCAGATCGAGATACTAAGTTTGTTGGATATTTCTAGCGTACATTGTGGAAGAAGTTGAAGATAGATTTGAAGTTCAGTTCATCACATTATCCACAGACTGATGGACAGATAGAGGTGGTGAATAGAAGTTTGAGAAATTTGCTGAGATGTTTGGTTGGAGATAAGCCAACAGGATGGAATTTGATTTTACCACAGGCAGAATTTGCATACAATAATTCTGTCAACAGGAGCACTGGTAAATCACCATTCCAGATTGTATATGGAAGTAGTCCAAGAAATGCATCTGAATTGAGGAAGATAGATAAAGGAGAAATAAGTAGCGCTGAAGCTGAGGATTTTGCAGAACACTTGAAGAACATCCATGGGGAGGTGAGGAAGCATATTACCAAGATGAACGCATAGTATAAGTGTAAGGCAAATGAGAAAAAGAGGTATAAAGAATTTCAGGTTGGTGATGAAGTCATGGTTCATTTGCGGAAGGAGCGGTTTCCAGTTGGTACATATAACAAGCTGAAAATGAAGGAGTTTGGACCATGTAAGATACTGAAGAAACATGATTCAGGAAATGCATATGAGGTAGAATTGCCTACTGAGCTAAATATTTCACCAGTGTTTAACATTTCAGATCTGACAGAGTATCATGAAGGAGGTGTTGAAGATGAGATCACAGCAGCATAGTGGAGTATTCCAGCAACTAGTTCGGACATTAAGGAGATCGAGGATATACTGGATAGTCGTGTTGGCAGAAGCACAAGGAACAAGACATATGAAGAATATCTGGTCAAGTAGAAAGGATGACCTGTTGAAGATTCATCATGGCTGACAAAGGAGGAGGTTAGCCATCTTGGTTTTCCTCTGCACACCTGAGTCGTGACAGGGTCACTTCTCAAATTACCCTGGGTGTAAGAGAAATCTTGCATCACCTAAAAATATTTCTATTTTTTTATATTCAATAAGGGCTATTTTGTGCAGAGCTGCTATTTGTGGAAAGTTACTATTTTTGATAATTTTTGTATGTGCTCAGAATGATCTGATTTCTTTCTTGGAGGTTCATGTTGGTCATATAAGTCTTCCAGTAAAGTTTCATTGCCAGATCAAGTGTATATTGAAAGATATTGAAGATTTTCGGTATTGGCAGTAGGGTACAAAATCTTTGAACTCAGTTTTGAAGGCTTTAGAGGCTCCGGATGAGGTTGAAAATTTGGGTGATGGGTGCTTGTGTGGGTCAAGCCTGTAGAGCGCTTCGTGGCGTTTCTGAAATGGGGTTATAATAGCCGATCGGGTCAACTGGTGATGACTTATGGTCTTCGGAAGTTGGTCCACCTGAAATGGCAGAAAATAATTTTCTTCAAAATTTTTGTTCGGGTTTCAAAGGTTATCTTGAGCCGACTATGATGTAATAAAATGTAAAATAAAATAATTCTAAGTTTGGTCGGCCTTATTGGCTAAAATTCTGGAACCTTCCCAGGCGGTGGAAAGTTGCCTATATAAGGAAGGCTGTATTATTGTCTTGGGCAGTTCATAATAGTTCTGGCTAGTAGATCTGGGTAATAATTCAAGGCTTTGTCCTACAGAATATTGTAAGGGAATGCCCATGTGGCTTTGCATATTGTAATTTTGAAAGTTTGTAATTCCACATTTGTGGAGATAATAAGAAGCCAATTCTCTGTTCTTGCATATTGTTGTTGTTTCTCTGTTTCTATTATGTGTTTGTGGTATTAAGGGGAACACCCTTCATCAAGTGGTATTAGAGTAGGTTTTCTTGAGTGTGTAAACAGATCACCGACTGTGAGGCAGTTTTCACCAGGACCGTGGTTAGGGTTTTAGCGCACATCGCGAAAATGCCTCCACAAAGAGAACGTGGCGGAAGAGCTGGTGCTGTGACACCTGAGGTTAGAGAGCTGCAGAGACAAGTGCGAGCATTGCAAGAAGAGATTCATAGAGGAATGAATCTTAATGTCAGAGATGAAAGCGAGGATGAAGCTGAAGAAGAATATCAAAAAGGAGAAGTTGAAATTGTGAACCAGGAGGAAGAAAGACTTTTTCGGGCGATTTCCAAGATTGGGAAAAGACCTAAGATTGAGGTTTTTACATTTTTTGAAAATCTTAACCTAGAGGAATTGATCGACTGGATCAATGAATGTGAAGAATATTTTGAGTATGAAGATGTTGAAGATCCTGATAGGGTCAAATTTGCGAAGGCCAGACTGAAAGGTTATACGAAGATATGGTGGCAAGAGATTCAGTTGGAGTGAAATAGAAGGGGAAAGGAGAAAATCACGAGATGGGATCGGATGGTGGATAAATTGAAGCGATAGTTCATTCCTGTTGATTATGAGCTTGACCTACTGAAGAAAATGCAGAGTTTGAAGCAAGCAGGAAAATCTGTTCAGGAGTATACGGAAGAGTTCTATCGACTTCTCATCAGAACAGGCCATGCAGAAGCTGATAAGGAGAAAGTTGCCTGATATCTTAATGGGTTAAGGCCAAGCATTCAGGAGGAGCTGAATCTGGTTCGAATGAACAGTATTGAAGAGGCATACCAGTTTGCCCTAAAAGTAGAGGAAAAGCTGAACAAGAAGTTTGAGAGTAGACAAAATGGAAGAGGTCGCGATGGACGATCTAGTGGACGGTCATATGGTGGCTGAAATGAGGATCCAAAAAAGAAGGATGAGGCCAGTAGTAGTCAGAATCAATGAGGAAATAATTCCAATCACTTCCAGGATCAGAATAATAGAGATCAGAGAGGAAGAGGAAGAGGACAAGGATCTAGAAGAGGAGGCTTCCGTGGAACATGTTTTCACTATGGAGAAGAAGGTCATAGGGCATTTGAATGTCCTCGGCGCCAAGGCAGAACAAATAGGAGAAATGAAAGCCAGGCCAGAGTTGTACATGTAGGTGAAGATGCCAGATCATCAAATTCTGAAGATGCTGAAAGAGGAGAAACGTTGATTAACAGAAGAGTCCTGTTGAGTGGTGAGAATGATCCTGAGCAAAGGAGGAGCCTGTTTTGCACCAGGTGCAAGTGTGAAGGTAAATGTTGTGATGTGATCATTGATAGTGGAAGCACTGACAATTTGGTGTCAGAAGAGATGGTGACAAAGTTGAAGCTCAAGAGACAGAAACACCCACATCCATATCAGATTGCCTGGGTAGAGGATGACCACAAGGTCATGGTCAATGAACAATGCCTAGTAAAGTTCAAGGTTGGTGGATACCAAGATGAGGTATTGTGTGATATCATATCTATGGATGCATGTCATATGTTGTTGGGTAGACCATGGCAGTTTGACAGATGTGTTGTACATGATGGTCGTGCGAATACCTATTCCATGACAAAGGATGGAGTGCGACATAAGCTAAAACCGTTGAAGGAGACTCAAGAAAAGGTATGTGGTAATGCAAGGATAACTTTTGTTGATGGAAAAAATTTCTTAGATGGTATGAGGCATGAGCATGTATGTTTTGCTTTAATTCCAAAAGTTGGTAAAGAGGAAGTAGAAGATGTTCCTATAGAAGTTGCAGATTTGTTGAATGAGTTTTAGGATATTGTATCCAATAACATGCCTGATGGGTTACCTCCAGTCAAGAAGATCGGTCATCAAATGAACTTGATCCCAGGAGCAAGTTTGCTGAATAAGGCAGCACACAGAATGACACCTGCAGAAAGTGAGGAGTTGAACAGACAAGTACATGAATTGTTACAAAAATGATTGATCCGTGAGAGTCTGAGTCCCTGTGCTGTACCAGCGGTATTAGCACAAAAGAAAAATGGAGAATGGAGGATGTGTATAGATTCTAGGGCAATAAATAAGATCACAATCAAGTACAGGTTTCCATTGCCACGAATGGATGATATTATGGACTATTTGAGTGGAGCTGTGTATTTCTTGAAGATAGATCTGAAGAGTGGATATCATCAGATTCGGATCAGAGAAGGAGATGAATGGAAGACTGCCTTCAAGACAAACGAAAGACTATATGAGTGGTTAGTCATGCCTTTTGGGCTAACCAATGCACCGAGCACTTTCATGCGGCTCATGAACGAGGTCCTGAAAGAATTTCTGGGTAAGTTTGTCATTGTTTACCTATATGATATTCTGATCTTTAGTAAGACATTGGAAGAGCATATGATGCATATTCGTATGGTATTTGAGAAGCTGAGAGAAGAGAAATTGTTGATTAATTTGAAGAAGTGCAGTTTTGTGAAGAAAGAGTTAGTGTATTTAGGATTTGTAGTTTCAGCAGAAGGTCTAAAAATGGACCCAGAGAAGGTACAGGCTATCCTTGAATGGTCTACTCTAAGGAGTGCTACCGAGATAAGATCTTTTCATGGTTTGGCTAGCTTTTACAGAAAGTTTATCAAAAATTTTAGTAGTATTTGTGGACCCTTGACTGAAACAATGAGAGGGGATAGAAAAGAGTTTAAGTGGACTAATGGGGTAGAGAAGAGTTTTCAATTGTTGAAACAAAAAGTTATAGAACAACCAGTTTTAGCACTTCCAGATTTTAACAAGGTGTTTCAAGTAGATTGTGATTCTAGTGGTACTGCAATAGGAGCTGTTATGAGCCAAGAAGGTAAACCTGTTGCTTAATTCAGTGAGAAGTTAAATGATGCCAAGAGGAAATATTCTATTTATGATCAGGAATTTTATGCTATAATTCAGGCATTAAAGAAGTGGAGACATTATCTACTTCCTAATGAGTTTGTTTTGTATACTGATCATCAAGCTTTGCAATATTTGAATAGTCAAGGAAAGTTGAATCAGAGGCATTTTAAATGGGTTGAGTTTTTGCAGAGTTATACATTTGTTTTGAAATACAGGAGTGGAAAGTCTAATAGGGTTGCAGATGTTCTTAGCAGAAGGCAACTATTGATGACAGAAATGCAGATTGAAGTGGTTGGGTTCAAGGAACTCAAGAATTTGTATCCAGAAGATCCTGATTTTGGTGAAGCATGGAAAGCTTGTACAGAGCCTGTTACTCTAGACAGGATGAAATGGTTGGATTTCATCATCCAAGATGATATGCTATTCAGATGGAGTCAGTTGTGCATTCTACGAAGTTCTATGAGGGAGAATCTCATCAAGGTGAAGCATAGCGAAAGATTGGCTAGACATTTTGGTCGTGATAAAACCCTTGGTTTGGTTAGTGAGAATTATTATTGGCCACAGTTGCAGCAAGATGTGAAGAAGTTTGTACAGAGTTGCAGAGTATGTCAGATGGCGAAAGGAATGAAGCAGAATATAGGGTTGTATCAGCCATTACCTGTACCAGAGAAGCCTTGGGAGGATATCAGCATGGACTTTGTTCTTGGTTTACCGAGAACTCAGCGGGGACATGATTCAATTTTTTTAGTGGTTGACAGATTTTCAAAGATGGCACATTTCATTCCTTGTAAGAAGACTAATGACGCTGTTCATGTAGCAGAATTTTTTTTCAGAGAAGTAGTGAGACTTCATGGTTTGCCAAAGACTATAGTTTCAGATCAAGATACTAAGTTTGTTAGATATTTCTGGTGTACATTGTGGAAGAAGTTGAAGACAGATTTGAAGTTCAGTTCATCACATCATCCACAAACTGATGGACAGACAGAGGTGGTGAATAGAAGTTTGGGAAATTTGCTGAGATATTTGGTTGGAGATAAGCCAACAGGATGGGATTTGATTTTACCACAGGCGGAATTTACATACAATAATTCTATCAACAAGAGCACTAGTAAATCACCATTCCAGATTGTATATGGAAGTAGTCCAAGAAATGCATCTGAATTGAGGAAGATAGATAAAGGAGAAATAAGTAGTGCTGAAGCTGAAGATTTTGCAGAACACTTGAAGAACATCCATGGGGAGGTGAGGAAGCATATTACCAAAATGAACGCATAGTATAAGGCTAAGGCAGATGAGAAAAGGAGGTATAAAGAATTTCATGTTGGTGATGAAGTTATGGTTCATTTGCGGAAGGAGCGGTTTCCAGTTGGTACATATAACAAGCTGAAAATGAAGAAGTTTGGACCATGTAAGATACTGAAGAAACATGATTCAGGAAACGCATATGAGGTAGAATTGCCTACTGAGCTAAATATTTCACCAGTGTTTAACATTTCAGATCTGACAGAGTATCATGAAGGAGGTGTTGAAGATGAGATCACAGCAGCATAGTGGAGTATTCCAGCAACTAGTTTGGACACTAAGGAGATCGAGGATATACTGGACAGTCGTGTTGGTAGAAGCACAAGGAACAAGACATATGAAGAATATCTGGTCAAGTGGAAAGGATGACCTGTTGAAGATTCATCATGGCTAACAAAGGAGGAGGTTAGCCGTCTTGGTTTTCCTCTACACACCTGAGTCGTGACAGGGTCACTTCTCAAATTACCCTGGGTGTCTGATGCAGGAGCATCTTGGGTGTAAGAGCAATCTTGCATCACCCAAAAATATTTCTATTTTTTTATATTCAATAAGGGCTATTTTGTGCAGAGCTGCTATTTATGGAAAGTTACTATTTTTGGTAATTTTTGTATGTGCTCAGAATGATCTGATTTCTTTCTTGGAGGTTCATGTTGGTCATATAAGTCTACCAGTAAAGTTTCATTGCCAGATCAAGTGTATATTGAAAGATATTGAAGATTTTCAGTATTGGCAGCAGGGTACAGAAAATTTGAACTTAGTTTTGAAGGCTTTAGAGGTTCCAGATGAGGTTGAAAATTTGGGTGATGAGCACTTGCACGGGTCAAGCCTGTAGAGTGCTTCGTGGCGTTTCTGAAATGGGGTTATAATAGCTGATCGGGTCAACTGGTGATGACTTATGGTCTTCGGAAGTTGGGCCACCTGAAATGGTGGAAAATAATTTTCTTCAAAAATTTTGTTCGGGTTTGAAAGCTTATCTTGAGCCGACTATGATGTAATAAAATGTAAAATAAAATAATTCTAAGTTTGGTCGGCCTTATTGGCTAAAATTCTAGAACCTTCCCAGGCGGTGGAAAGTTGCCTATATAAGGAAGGCTGTATTATTGTGTTGGGCAGTTCAGAATAGTTCTGGGTAGTAGGTCTGGGTAATAATTCAAGGCTTTGTCCTATAGAATATTGTAAGGGAATGTCCATCTGGCTTTGCATATTGTAATTCTAAAAGTTTGTAATTCCACATTTGTGGAGATAATAAGAAGCCAATTCTCTGTTCTTGCATATTGTTGTTGTTTCTCTATTTCTGTTATGTGTTTGTGGTATTAAGGGGAACACCCTTCATCAGACCTCCTACTACTACTACCAACATGAAGTGAAAGGATTTAAATGAATGATTGATGCTGGGTTGAATGGACTCTTGAAGTACCCCAAGTCTCTCATAGACCAGTGCCTTATCCAATGGGTAGTAGAGTCAAATACCTCACTCCAACAGGGCTATGAACAAGAAGACAACACACTCACCCTGACCAGATCACACATTACCAAACCACTTGGGCACCTAGATATGCTATCACCTATCCAAAGAAAAGACCTAGGAACAGGCAATACATTAACCAGCATCCACTGGAAGACAAGCATGATGCATCTTTGATACCCCAACCCATACATATCTAAACACTAACTCTGAACCAGTTATCCCTACAAAGACAACTCCACTTGCAAATACTTAGGCAATGCAAACAGACAAATCAAACACCCTTGATGTATGATTAATGATTCAAAATTCAAATGGAGACAATCTGATAGAAAAACAAGTATGCTGCAATCTCATACATAAGACAATCCTGTTACAAAATGTATTGTATTCCCATAGCTAGAAAGGGATAGAGGAAACACTCTGTATGCAAAGAAGAAGGGAAATACATGGTAGGAAGAACATTCACGGAACCAGTCCCCACAACTATAGGAGAAAGGAATTGAGACAAAGATAAAAATTTAACATTTTATACCACTAGCTACCTTGGAAACCCATGACAGGTTGCAACAAGCTATGGATAGCTAGGGCAAGGGTTTCACCCACCAAACCAATCAAAATTACATCAAAAATTACTTCAAGGGGCTGTAAACCAAGCAACCTAGAGAAAGAAATCTCAAACAGATTCTACAATTATGAGCACATTGAGATTAGGATAGAAAACCAAGAACTGTCATGAAACTAGTACAAACAACCACCTGCAAACACACCTTGAGCAAAGATTGCAATCACCCCTCATGGTACAAATCCCTCTACAAACAACCGCTAAGCACCCTAGACCACACTGCAAATGCTTCTCACCAAACATGGTCTAATCTGGCATTCAATTCCATAAAAATATGGTACCCTCTGTCGCTGAAAATTCACAGATATTCAAATTTGAAATTGTAACAGTCACTTTGCATCTGGCGGGCTATATGCTCCTTAACATTTTACTCTTAGTCGCACAACTGGGCTGTCATTAATTCTCACCGCCATAGGGAACGAGCCTCAATTCATGTTTGGTCACATGATCGCATGGCTGAAAGATAGCCCTTGCGATCATGCGACGATAGCTTCCTAACCATGCAAAGCTGACCATAAACTTTCCTAAGAAATCCTCAGTTCCACCACCGGCCAATCAAACATCAACACCTTAGCACTCGAAAGACACCCCACCAGACTTAGCGAATTGGTGACAAAGGACCTTCGCCAATTCGCTAAACATTTTGTGCCTTCGCTAAACACTTAGCGACTTCCTGACTGGCGCTCGTGCAATCCCTAGACAAACTAGCCAATCTTCCAATCTTTCCATGAATGCGTGACCACATTAAAATTGTCGGCACCGCTAACCTCTTTTTGTCCGGGCCGCCAAAACCAAGACCCCACCTCGGCCCGCCTGATGCCATGTGTCACACCACCACTCATCACAACTACCAAGAAATCCAAACCCAGGCCCATGTTCAAACTCACCTTCTCGCCAGCACGGTCCAACTAGAAACTGCCACAACAGCACCCTCCACCGAGCCCACCAAATAGTCACAAACGGGCCCACAGGGACACATGGCACCCTGTTGCATGATTGCATAACCCAGAAATGGGCTATGCAAACATGCGCCAGCCTACAAATAGTAACCACCATCGTTACCGCCAGCCAAAAGAAAACTGCCACCACAACCGCCATGGAAACCGTCACCAGAAAATAGCCATGGCATAACTCTGCAACCATGAATAAGGACACGTGTCAGCTGGTCACATGATCGCATAGCCAAAGAATGGGCTATGCGATCATGCAACAGCCAACCAAAGGCTGCCACATCACCACATCCGCCAGCGGGCCCAAAGCGAACAAACCATCGGCACCAAATTAGACTGTGGGTGCATGATCTTATGGGTAAGAAATATTCCATGTGATCATACGCCGACCATAGATCTTTGATCTCTAGCCCCAAAATGTCGCACCTATGCTGTTAGAAAAGTAAATCACCAAGCAACCACACAGGACTGGGACCCACACGGCCACATGACAGGTGGTTGCATGATCGCATGTCAGAAAGATTTGACATGCGTCCATGCAATGGCCAATAGGGAAGAAGTCGAACCCACCACACGGTCAGACATGCGTAGCTAAGACATTGATGAACAAGGAGAGCCGACAGAAAAGAAATAATGCAGGTTCGAAAACAACGTAGGTTCTCGATGAGAGCTTGAAAACACACATACCTTTCAACATCACACAAAGGTAAACAAGGAAGCCAAAAACACCGAGGGTTTTTATGCAAGCCAAAAGGTCAAAAAGAATGTGGATTTGCAAAAATATTGTAGGTTTTTGACACTGTGGTAGAATTTTAAAAATGCTTCTTGCGGAACTTGAAACTCGAAAATCCTACTAGGTTTTGTAGATTAAGAGATGCAGATTGGACCAGAGCTTGGTGACAACACAAGGAACATACAGCAAGGCAAAAACCAAGAAAACTTGCAAGGCAATAGGCTATTTTCAAAGGATTTTCACTATGGAAGAAAATTGGCCTAACAGTGGCTCTAGTTGGGGATGATGGGTAACTTGTGCCCATGCGAGAATTTAGATCTCTAGGAGAGCAGACCACCAACTGGACAAGAACAAGGCACTCATGGGCTGAAGAATGAGATTGTACTGATCACTACCCATGCTCATACTTCACCAAAAATTTGTAGAACTACAACTCATATTCATTGAAGCATGCTAACTTCTCTATCACACCACATTCCTTCTCTTAGTGTTTAGATCACATCATAAGGAAACATTTCTTATGTTTGAAAATATCATACCTGGAAGTTCTGCAGTAAAAATCTACATGCTAGTTGGAGGGCAGGGTAGAAACCAAAGCTCACCCTATAGCTCCATCAGGTAACTTTGTCATGCAGAGCCGCCACCTCCTTGAAGAGGAAAAATTTGCACTGACTTGTATCTCTTCCAGCCAACCAAAACTTCACCAGGTAACATGCATTGCTTATCAGGAACTGCACTGATCAAACAGAGACAATCAGAGTCACCACTCAGCATGCAGTGAGAAGATTTTGCAAATGCTTATTTTGTATCTGACTCTTTGATCTTTTAACCAGACTTTGGGATGATCCAGCCAAGCAGAAAAATTTGCTGTCTTTTACCTCTTCCCCAGTAGAGGCACCATTTTGTTGGCGACTCAGATGGGCCAAACCAATCTGGTCAAAAGATATTGACTACTGCAAAATAACTGCAACCAGAAACCTTAATAGGCTTTCTTCATGTTCTTCCTCAGTAGAGTCACCATTTTGTTGGCTTTTAAACTTGTTCCCACACAGTGCCAGGTTTACACTATGATTGACAAACTGGTTAGTCTTCACTCCAAATTCTGAGAAGGGAAAAAGAGCCAATTGATGAGGACAAAGAACATCCTCCTTCTGCTTCGAGCTCCACATTCACTCAGGCGGGTGTTGGCTCATCTGCACATTCATGACTCTTCTTGAGTTGATGAACAAAAGGCCTGTAGATGCATTACTATGGAATAGTTCTTAGACCCTTGTAGGTATCCTGTACTCCAATGAACCATGACCTCATGCAATAACCTGATCTGCATGCAATAAGTCTAAAAACTAGAAAGAGACCTACTACTACTACCAACATGAAGGGAAATAATTTAAATGAATGATTGATGCTGGGCTGAATGGACTCCTGAAGTACCCCAAGTCTCTCATAGACCAGTGCCTTATCCAATGGGCAGCAAAGTCAAATACCTCATTGCAACAGGGCTGTGAACAAGAAGACAACACACTCACCCTGACCAGATCACACATTACCAAACCACCTGTGTACCCAGATATGCTATCACCTATCCAAAGAAAAGACCTAGGAACAAGCAATACATTAACCAACATCCACTAGAAGACAAGCATGATGCATCTTTGATACCCCAACCCATACATATCTAAACACTAACTCTGAACCAGTTATCCCTGCAAAGACAACTCCACTTGCAAACACTTAGGCAATGCAAACAGACAAATCAAACACCCTTGATGTATGATTAATGATTCAAAATTCAAATGGAGACAATCTGATACAAAAACAAGTATGCTGCAATCTCATACATAAGACAATCCTATTATAAAATGTATTATATTCCCATAGCCAGAAAAGGACAGAGGAAACACTCTATATGCAAAGAAGAAGGGAAATACATGGCAGGAAGAACATTCACGTAACTAGTCCCCACAACTGTGGGAGAAAGGAACCCAGACAAAGACAAAAATTCAACATTTTATACCACTAGCTGCCTTGAAAACCCATGACAGGTTGTAACAAGCTACGGACAACTAGGGCAAGGGTTTCACCCACCAAACCAATCAAAATTACATCAAAAATTACTTCAAGGGGCTAGAAACCAAGGAACCTAGAGAAAGAAATCTCAAACAAATTCTACAATTATGAGCACATTGAGATTATGAT
Source organism: Chamaecyparis obtusa (assembly GCA_027943335.1). Taxonomy (NCBI): domain Eukaryota; kingdom Viridiplantae; phylum Streptophyta; class Pinopsida; order Cupressales; family Cupressaceae; genus Chamaecyparis; species Chamaecyparis obtusa. Next base: position 1,824 of record BSBK01012899.1, on the reverse strand, counting down.
AGAAAACCAGGAACTGCCATGAAACCAGTACAAATGGCCACCTACAAACACACCTCGAGCAAAGATTGCAATCACCCTTCACGACAAAAATCCCTCTGCAAACAACCACCAAGCACCCTGGACCACATTGCAGATGCTTCTCACCAAACAGAGTCTAATCTAGCATTCAATTCCATAAAAATATGGTACCCTCTATCGCTAGAAATTCATAGACATTCAAATTTGAAATTGTAACAGTCACTTTGCATCTGGCGGGCTTTATGCTCCTTAACATTTTACTCTTAGTCGCAAAAACTATGCTATCATTAATTCTCACCACCACAGGGAACGAGCCTCAACTCATGTTTGGTCGCATGATCGCATGGCTGAAAGATAGCCCTTGCGATCATGTGATGGCAGCTTCCTAACCGTGCAAAGCTGACCACAAACTTTCCTGAGAAATCCTTAGTTCCACCACTAGCCAATCAAACATCAACACCTCAGCACTTGAAAGGCGCCCCACTAGACTTAGCGAATTGGCGACAAAGGACCTTTGCCAATTCGCTAAATATTTCATGCCTTCGCTAAACACTTAGTGACTTCCCAACTACCGCTCGCGCAATCACCAGAAAAACTAGTGAATCTTCCAATCTTTCCACAAATGCGTGACCACATTAAAATTGTTGGCACCGCTAACCTCTTTTTGTTCAGGCCGTCAAAACCAAGACCCCACTTGGGCCCGCCCGATACCATGTGTCACACCACCACTTGCCGCAACTGCCAAGAAATCCAAACCTGGGCCCATGTTCAAAGTCACCTTCCCGCTAGCACGGTCCAACCAGAAACTGCCACGACAAAACCCTCCACCGAGCCCACCAAATAGCCGTAGATGGGCCCATAAGGACACATGGCACCCTGTCGCATGATCACATAACCCAAAAATGGGCAATGCGAACATGCGCCAGCCCGCAAACACTAACCGCCACCGTTACCGCCAGCTAAAAGAAAACTACCACCGCAACTGCCACAGAAACCGTCATCAGAAAACAGCCACGGTACAACTCCGCAACCGCGAACAAGGACACGTGTCGACTGGTTGCATGATTGAATAGCCAAAGAATGGGCTATGTGATCATGCGATAGCCAACCAAAGGCTGCCACATCACCACATCCACTAGTGGGCCCAAAGTGAACAAACTGTCGGCACCAAATCAGATGGTGGGCGCATGATTACATGGGTAAGGAATATTCCATGCGATCATACGCCGACCGTAGATCTTTGATCTCTGGCCCCACAATGTCGCACCTGCGCTGTTAGAAAAATAAAATGCCAAGAAGCCACACAGGACTGGGGACCCACATGGCCACGTGGCAGGCGGGTCGCATGATCACATGTCAGAAAGATCTGATATGCAGCCATGCGATAGCCAATAGGGAAGAAGTTGGACCCACCACACGGTCGGACATGCACAGCTAAGACACTGATGAACAAGGAGAGCCGGCAGAAAAGAAATAATGGAGGGTCGAAAACAACATAGGTTGTTGGTGAGAGATCGAAAACACATAGACCTTTCAACATTACACAAAGGTAAACAAGGAAGCCAAAAATAGTGAGGGTTTTTATGCAAGCCAAAAAGGTTGAAAACAACATGGATTTGCACAAATACTGTGGGTTTTCGACACTGTGACAAAATTTTAAAAATGCTTCCTGCGGACTTTGAAACTCAAAAATCCTACTGGGTTTTGTACATTAAAAGATGTAGATTGGACCAGAGCTTGGTGACAACATAACGAACATAGGGTAGGGCAGAAACCAAGAAAACTTGCAAGGCAATAGGCCATTTT
>BSBK01012898.1:0-58023 GCA_027943335.1 Chamaecyparis obtusa | reverse complement strand
ACTAATCCTCTTCCAATTGTAGTTCCAATTGTTCCTCCAAATGTTTCTTCCATTCCTGCAGCTTCATACACTTTACCTAGTGTTTCTAATGTTGCTACTCCTATTTCCTCTAATGATTCAACGATCATCATTTTTGGCTCAAAACTGTGTCATCCTTACAAGAACAGCTAGCATCCTTGACTCAAAACAAGTTTAGCATTCCTACATGTGACATGGGAAGTCCTTTGTCCTTAGACACCATTCATACTCATATTCCTCAGCAAGTTGATATGTCTCATCTTGAGAATTACAATGGAAAAGGAGACCCTGTTCATCATGTTAAAACATTTCAAATCCTTTGTAGTGATATGCTCATGACCATACAATTTTAGCCAAGTTTTTGCCAGAATTTTTCATGACAAGACCTTACAATAGTATTGTTTCCTTGCCTATTTATACTATCGAGTCTTTTCCAAAACTTTCCAATGCTTTTATTCAACAATTTCAAAATAACATTGGTTTGCAAGTGTCCTTGACTGATTTGATGCATTGTAACAAAGTGCTAAGGAAAAATTGAATGAATTTATTGGTAGATTTAACCATTTTCATGCTTAGATTTCCTATCATGTTCCTGATATTTATATTCATCATATGTTTATTTCAAATTTGCAAAAGGATATTAGGGATGAGTTCTACTTACTGAATTTACCTCTTTTCATCAACTTTGTGTAGAGCTTCATCATTATCAATTACAAGTGAGTCAATTTTAGAGAAACAATCCAATGGCTTCTATTCTAGTTGATAAGAGTGATGCTACTCCTAATCCAAACAAATTTAAAAAATTCAACAACTATGTCAAGATAAACAAACAAGTGAATGCAGTTGCTGATCAAGTTGTTGTTGCATCTCACAATGCCACTTCTGCATCCACTTATTTTTTATTAAATCATACGTTTACTCCTCTTTCTGAATCTTTACATTCTATTATGAATAGCTTTTAATTGCTAATATGATTACTTTGATTACATGACACAATAACCCAGCCAAGATAACCCTAGACATAATAACCCAGCCATAATAACTCGAGGACAAAATAACCCAAGGTCATAATAACCCAATCCAAAATAAACCTTAGTCAAAATAACCCATGGACAAAATAACCCCATAAGATTATAGATAAAGGAAAATGAAATTTATAAATTAAAAGTATATTCTAAAAAAAATTTTAATTCAAATTTTGAATTAAAGTGTCAAAATATGGGCAATGCCTCTTATATAATCTAAAATATTATTATTGTCATAACCATCAACTAGTCTTTTTAGTCTTTCTTTGAGTTCATGGTATTTTTTTTCCTCTTGGTTGTGTAGTGTGTCCAGCCATATATTTCTCTATTTTATTCTCTTGGAGACTTTGTTCATTTTTCACTACTTTGATGAATTTCTAGATTGAGCTATGCGATGAATGAAGCATTTCACTAAATCCTCTATGCCATCCCTCAATAGAATTATTAGTTTTGGGGAAGATCATCTTGAATAGCTGAATAGTAGTTCCACATTGTGATTGGAAACTTGGGTGACCATTTGTTGCCTCTTCTAGTTAGTCTCCCAATCCATGTGTCTTCAAAATAATCAAGTATGGGTTGCAAAGTATCCTCATGTTCTATATAATAAGGAGATTGTAGAAGTGTTTCGAATGCATTGATTACATATATCTAACGCACAAAAGCTAATGCAACAAGTTTTTTGATCTCAAATGAAAATACTTCATTAACATTGTAATGTGTTTGTAGACCTTCTTCTTGAACTCTACACACTCTTAATTCTTCTCCCCCTTCTTCCTTCCTTTACTTCTCTTAATTCTACCACTTTATATATCCTCTTAATGCATCTTCATAATTCCTTTTGACTTATATCTTTTCATAATTAACTCTTATTTATCTTATTCCCACGAATTTATCTTTATTTCTATAGTATTTACCATTTTATAAGTTATTTAAGCATATTGAAGATGTTTTAAGGCTATTTTAGGGGTATATGATGGATATATGGTCTAAAATGACCTTAATATTCTCTATGGTGCCTTAGAATCCCTTTTTTAGCATACTAACTTGATCTAAAATGACCATGGGTTAATTTGTCCATGGGTTATTTTGACCATGGGTTATTTTGTCCATGAGTTATTGTGACCTAGGGTTATTGCATCCTTGGGTTATTATGGCAGGGTTATTATGTCCAGGGTTATTTTGGCCAGGTTATTATGTCTAGTTACTGACTACTTTACCTCCTATTTGACCTCTTTTACCTGCTACAATTTCATCTAAATCCTTTGATCCTAAAGTTTTTTGTCAATATCATCATCAGAATGGTCATGATACTGAGAAATGTTATTCTTTAAAACATAAGGTTCAAGACTTAATTGACTCTAATACCTTATCTATTGATAATCTTGATGGTAGTGAGAAAACATTTGTCTCTCCTCATAATCAAAATCTTTAAATCTATATGAATCCCTTACCTACACATGTTACTAATACCATTGCACAACCATCTTCTATGGATATTTTTTATGATTCAAAGATGGATGATCTTAATCACATTGTTAATCAAGTGGAGCATATTGTTCAATCTGTATCTCCACCTCAACTTCAATCTCAAGTTCAATCTAAACCTATACCAAAACCGTGGCCTAAATTGAAAATTCAGCCTAAACCTCAAAAAAAACCTAAGAATAAAAGACCTCAGGAAGTTTTGATTACCTTCGATGATTATGAGACTATTAAGTCTCCTGATGGTCCCTTTACATTTATGCTAGGATTTCTTAGATACCTACTCATGGTTGTCTTATTGATCCTACATCCTTAGTCAATGTTATTACTGAAGAAAATATTTTTATGAAAAAATTGCAACATGATTCTTATGATACATCTGATTTGTGGATTCGAGCTTGTAATGGTTTTCTTTATCCATCATTTGGTTCTATTAACTTGCCGATTGAACATTTTGGTAAAATTGTGAACACTACCTTTGTTGTTGTTCCTACTTCTTATTAGTTTCAAGTTAAGCTTGGTTTGTCATGGTTAAATACCATGCATGTCGTTGCTTCACCTATCCATAAATGTCTTAAATTTGTTCATGATGAATAAGTGAAGATAGTTAATCATAGTTTATATCAACCTTCTAGGCCCAGAGATTGTGCTACCCTTGACTTTTTTTGGCCTTCATTACCTAATTTGTGTCCTTCTCAACCTAATAATCTTTTTCACTCGTATCAAACCTATAAGCATCATAAGATTCTCAAGTTAAGCATACCTCCTATGGATCTTAATCATGGTCTTTTTCCTACACCTTACATAGCTCCTTTATCTATGGCTTCTACTTCTATTAAACAAGCTCCTACTATTGCTTGTCAGTCTGCTGATAATCCTACTAATCCTCCTATAAAACTTGTGAAGGATTCGGTAATTGTTCCTCCTAGTTCTCAACATATTTCAAGTAAGGAAAAATGTAATCAATCTACTAATGAATGTCATAAGAAACATCATTCTCAAGCTAAAGCTCATAAATCTATTCTTCAAAAATATTTACCTTCTTTTGATAAGCCTATGCATGATGTGTTAGAAGAAGTTACTGCTAATAATGATGCTAAAATGTAAGATTATGATAATCCTATTCATATCTTAGATCCTATTTTGATTAATCTAGATGAAGAAGATACTCCTAATGATGTTAGAGGTGAATATGAAATTATTGGCATTGACATTGATTTACCTAATATGCTTTCATCACAATTGACAATTACACCTAGTATCGAACATTATGATGCTCAAGAGGATCCTTGTTTGGAACTAGCTATTATTCCTACTATGTTGGATATAGTCCCTCTTGCGAGTTACCCATCTTCCCTAAATGATATAGAATGGAATGGGGAGAGTAGGCAGGACGCTTGATCGGCTTGTCCTTTATGGTTGCTTTGTTGTGTGTTTTCCTATTGTATTGTGCTTCCTCCAAAATGTGTTTTCTAAATGTTGTTAGATTCTTTTATACGACCCTTGTTACTTTGTTGGTACAAGGTGATAAAGGAATCAAAACTATTGTACAATTATTCTATATGTATCTTTATTCTTCTATATGTTGTTTCATGTTATGTTGTACTTGTGCTATTGCTCGTAAATTTTTCCTTGTATAGTCTGCTAAGATTCAGGACTTGGTAGCACTAAATCTTTTTGGTCTCTAGGTCATGTTCTGAAAAGATTCTTCTTTGTAACTCTTATGTGATCTTTCCTCCATTGTGATTGTAGTTCTACTTTCTTTGGGGAATGATGTAAATTCATTTACAATAATATCATATATATATTATTTTATGATCATATTGACCCCATGGCACGTAGATCCCTTATGTGTTCTTTCTATGTTTATCTAGTATTTCCCTTGATTTTTCTTTGTCTAGGGGCATCTTGTAGTGGAAACATAATCAATGGAGTTATTTATGTTTCCATTAAAGCCATTGCTCTTGTTAAAGTGTTATCAATGACTTTAACATAGGGCATACACTCTTCTCACCTATTGCACACATGCACTTTTTGATATACGTATATTATTTTTCAAAATAATGTTCTCCCTTTATGGATTAGTGACTAATCCTTAAAGCAAGGATTTTTATTAAGGATCTCTCGATCCCTTAAGGTCAAAGTTGTCCTTAAGACTGGATCTCTTTTTCTTTTGGTTTTACTCTTGTGGAATAGAATATTCCTTAGGGTGAATCATTGATGGGTTGACTAGTGAGTAGCCACATTCACTAGGTGGTTCAATTCCATCTTTATAGTTATGTTGTTTCCTTGTGTGGTTCACAATGTGACATAAGTTCTCATTGGGTGAGATAATCACACCCTCTTCTCTCTCTTTTCTAGAGATGTTTCTATTATTGTGATCTTGGAGTTGATAAAGACTTGAGTCCCTGGGGGCTTGAGGATTTCTTTGTCCCTTTGATTTTAATAAGATTATCTTTTCATTATGATCTCCTTTACCAAGAGTTTGCATCGAGTTCATACTCTTGCTAAAGTGGGGGCTTAATGTATCATCTTAAAATGGAAGCACTTCCATGATAAGAATGTTTATCCCTCTAAGTAAGTAGTCTGGGGTCATGTCAACTTCCTTGAATAGGTCTTTGCAAGGATCTGACCTTGTTTCCCCCCTGTTCTATTTCTTTCCCCCTATTTCCAGCCTCTCTTTGACAACTTTATCTAAGAAACTAAAGATTTTGACTTTGTGGGTTAACGACAACCTGATTGGTCAAGGTCAACCTCAACCCTAACCTAGGTCATAGTCAACCTCAACTCTGACCTAGGGGAAGGTCAACCTCGACCTTGACCCTAGGTCCAATTTGCAAGTTTTGGGAGTTTCAGGAAGTCAAGCTATGGAAAGTTTTATTTTCCCGCTTCTGGGTTGGCAGTTTTGGGTTTCAGAATGGTAAAATCTTAAGTTGCATTTAATCTAGGTCTATTTCTAGGGGTTAAGGTTAATTGAGATTTAATTCTCCAATGTTAGCCTCTCTAGAAGTTTGTGCCCTAGATTGCTATAAAAGGAAGCCTTCCTCTCTCATTTCAATCCATCTCATCTCATAATCTCTCAAGTTCTCAAGAAAGAGGATCATGCATTCAATCCTTCAAGCATTCAAGCATCCTATCCATCAAGGAGATCCATTAGTACCCATTGAAGAATTCAAGCTCTATGGAGCCCTCTTGTTGAAGATTTCTCCATCCACATTAATCCAAGCTTCTTCCTATGCTAAGATCCATTCAATACTGGTGTTAAAGTTCTAATGCCATTGATTTGAGACATCCTACATACATTCCTACATTCATTTGGATCATCCATACTTGTGGATTCAAGGATTCGAATCCTCCACAAGAAATTCAACATAAGCAAGGTGAATAGTTCCATTTACTTTGTTTATACATATTGCAATTTCAATTACATTTCAAGGTTGATTCCAAAATGGGGTTTGACTAAGGCAAACCCCCCATCCAAACAACAAAAATCATTTTTCATGTAGGTATAGGTATAGGATAGAAAATTGAAGTTCAAATTTGGATACCATTTTCAGCGAACTTCTAAGATCTGCAAACAGAATTTTTGTCGGAGTTGTTTCAGGTTAGGGATGACCTTTAGTGAGGGGTAAGATTGTGCCCCTCTATGTGGGTCAAAGTCAACCTAACCTCAGTAAGATAAATTTTTTTAGGGTTTTCTCTGTCTTGGTATTTCCAGTCTAAAGCAGGTTGCAGAATTCCCCGAAATTGTGCACGGACATCAGAAATCAGCATTTTCCAAATTTACCCTATTTTGAGGTTAGTATTTTCCTTCTATTAATTTAATATTTCAAGCATATAGTTTCTATAGTGAATTATAGGATTTCCTCATTTCTTCATATTCTCCAGTGTTTGCTTCATTTGTGCATTGATCACTTCTTTGTGATTAATCAATTTGGATCTCTCTTTTTGGGAATTCGGATTAGGGATAGATCTTATATTCCCCCCATTTATCACATACATACACAAGGCAATATATTTTGTAGTAAGGGTAAAGATAGATCCCCTACATCTTTATCCACCACTACAAATAATAATTTTCTCTATGTTATCATCTAGAAATGCAAAGAAGTGATTTACAATTTGTTTTTGTTTTTTAAATATAAGAGACTTGTACTATTTTTTTAAAAAAAGATAGCCCGTGTGTATAGCTCTGTTGACATTTTTGTTTTTAATTATACTGAGAGGCATAAAAATACAATGGAAGTAGACCCACCTCTATAGGAAGTCAACGAATGTAACAGTATAAGAAACAATAATCCTTTCAAATTCCTCTACCATCTGCTAATATGCTAATGTCAACATTATTTATGAAGGTGGAGAGTCTTCCATTATAATCATAGTGCAGTTGGAGAATATAAAATGTATGACCAAACTGTAGGAGTCTTTTGTCACAATGAAGATGTTGATGATTCTTCTTCACAATCTATTTGCAGGTTACCATGCATGACCACCTCAATATTATGTATAGCAATGCAGGAATCATAGACCTATCATGCAAGAATAAGATTGTGAATTATGATATGGAGGAGTTCGACAGGATTATGAGTGTGAATGTAAGAGAGACAATGCTGGCAATGAAACATGTGGCGCGTGTGATGATCTTGAGTAAAAAAGGTTGCATTATTTGTATGGCGACCATAGAGGGGATGATGGGGGCATTGGCTTCTTATGCATATACGACCTCCAACCATGCAGTTTTAGGGTTAGTGAAGAATACAACGGCCGAGCTTGGGAAACATCAGATTAGGGTTAACAGTGTTTCTCCCTGTGGTGTTGCAACTTCCATTTCAGTTGGGATGATGAAGAGTTTGCATAGTTAAAACAATGAAAATGGTGAGAATTTCAATGGTGAGAGTTTCAATGGTGAGAATTTCAATAGTGAGAATTTAAAACATAAATGAGTGAAAAGAAGGCTTTCTTACTTTGAGGCCATAAAATTTTCCCCAACATTTTCTTATAGAGATGTTATGGTATGTCTATCTACAGATGGATAGCGTGTGGATAACCGTTCAACTAGTCAAGAATATTGTGTTTAAGTGAGAATTTTGTTAATGAATGATGCTATGGAACTTTCATAAATAAAATTTTCTATATATTATTGTATATTATTATTTATTTAAAATATTTCTAAATAAAAATATATAAATGTATGGGGGAAATATGAGATCCACTCCTAAATCCAAATTCTCAAAGGAGAGATCCAATTTGATCAACCAAAAGGTTAATGCACAATCAAATCAATCTATGGAGAATATGAAAGAGAGAGAGAAATCCTATATTTCCCTATGGAGAATTATGCTTGAAATTTGAAATAATTGGAAAGGAAATACTAACCTCAAATTAGGGAAAATCTAGAAAATGACAATTTCTAATGTCTGTGTGTACTTTGAGGTAATTCTGCAACCTGTTTTGAACTGGAAATGTCGAGACAAAGAAAACCTAGAAATCTTTTATCTTTCTGACAGCAGGTAGTCTTTGACCCTCATAAAAGGTTAAAGGCTACATTTTTATTCTGAAGGTTGATTTTGACCTTGTTTGTAGATCTCAGAAGTTCGGTGAAAAGGGTATCCAAATCTATTCTCAGATCTGAAATTTTGCACCTGTACCTGCAAGAAAAATGGTTTTGTTGTTTGTTTGGGGGGTTTGCCTTGGTCAAACCCTAGTTTGGAATCAACCTTAATATTGAAATTTAAATGGAGAATGCTAGAAGGTAGTAGAATTAGATCTAATAATGAAGCTATGACATTCAATAGATATGCAATTGTATTTGAAATGTAATCAAGTATGTTAATATGAAAGCTTGAACATAACATCAATAAATGTAAATCAAACCTCCATGCTTGTATGCTTGGAATCCACTTTGAGGTAAGGCTGAATAGATCTTGAAGATGAACAAAGGATCTTGAAGGAAGATCACACCATCATGATGGCTAGATCTAGGGTTTGAATGATGAATCTTGAATATTTGAACGAAATCCCTTCAATGGCTTGAATGGTTGAAGCCTTGATCTTCAATGGAGAACTTGGATGGAGAAGAAGAATTGAATGCTTGAATGGATGCTTTCTTGATCATCTTGAGAGCTTGAGAGAGGAGATTGAAAAACTTTATTTCTTGATGGCAAAAGAAGATATGAATGATGGATGAGAAAATGAGAGAGGAAGGCCTCCTTTTATAGTGAACTAGGGCACAATCCTCTAGAGGGGCCACCTTGGAGAATTAAATCCCAATTAGGTCCTAAACTTTAGAAAATATACCTATATTAAATGCAATTTGAGGATTTACCAATCCGAAACCCGAAATGGCCAACCTAGAGGTAGGAAAACAAGTATCCCCGAAACCCAACACCCGAAAACCAAGGAAATTTGAAATCTGGATAGGGGGTCAAGGATGAGCTCAAATCTGGCTAGGTCAAGGTTGATGTCAATCCTAACCAGGTTAGGGTTGAGGTTGACTTTGACCCCATAGGGTCGACTTTGACCTTGTGATCAAAAACCTCAGGATCCTGACCCAGAATGCTAGGAAATGCAGATTGGAGTGAAAATCAGGGACAGATAGAAGTAGAATGAGGAGAACAAGTATGATCCAAGAAAAGAGCTGATTCAAGGTGCTTGGCATGACCTAGACCACTCACTCAGAGGGCTAAACACTCTTGACATGGAAGTGCTTCCATTTTAAGACGATACAGTTTTAAATTTATTATTGAGAATGTTTTTATATATATCTAGATTTAGAATGATTTTATCTTAAAAAATTTAGAAAGATTGTATATATCTATTTAGAATTTAGTTTTGTAATTATTATAAAATTAATTGTTGATTAAATTAAAATTTAAAAAAATAGAAAATTACTCTAATTTTGAATTATAAATTGATTTGAACAATTTTTTTTAAAATGATATTAAGTAAGTTTTTTCTACATAAAAATTAAAATTTGAGATATATTTATTAATGCTAAGCTGATTTCTATCTCATAGTAACACTATTAAATTAAAGAAAACAATCCATACATACCTCTAAACATTATATAGGTAATAGATTAATATAATTACTAAAATAAAGTAATATATTTTGATATTGAATAATATTTTTGGTCTCTCCAAATTATTTTCCATTGTAACCATTCATCATCTCATTATGTGTGTGTGTGTGTGTATAATCCTAATTGACAAATCTTAATCCTAACCTTATTCATAAATATTAAACTCTAAATATAAATGCTAATCCTTAATACTAACCGTAATATAAACCATAACCCTAACCATAATACTAACCATGATTTAAACCCATATCCTAATCCTATTCCTATCTATAACTATAGATCCTAAATATTAAACCCTAATCTTGAACATAATTTCTAAACACTAATTCTAAATGCTAAACCCTAAATTCTAAATCTAAGCTAAACCATGAGCCTGAATGGTAAACTTTCATCTTAAATGCTAAACCTTGGACCTAAATGCTAACCCCTAAATGATAAACCCTAATGCTAACATGAAACCTAAATGCTAAATCCTACTTCTAACATGAACCCTAAATACAACCATAATGCTAACCATGCCATGAATGTAAAGCTTTATCCTAACCCTAACCCTAACAGTAACCATTATGTAAACCCTAACCCTAATGATAATCCTAATCCTAATCCCTAATCTCCACCCTAATAAAAACCCCAACCGTAACCATTATACTAACCATGATGTAAACCTTAACCCTGATGATAATCATAATCCTAAGCCCTAATCCAAACCATAAATATAAGAACAATCATGATCTAAATCCTCACTCTACCCATAATCCTAAATTCTAAACCTTAATTATAACCCTAATTCTAAATCTAAATCCTGAAAATAACCCTAAATTATAATTCTAACCCTAACCCTAAATCTTAATCCTAATACAAATCCTAACCCTAATTATAATATTAATCATGATGTAAAATTATACCCTAATTCTAATCCTAACCATAATCCCAAATCATAAATGTTAAACCCTTATCCTAAAATAGATTACTAAATACTAATCTTAATGCTAATCCTAATGCTAAACCCTAATCTTAAATGGGAAATCCTCATTCTAAATGCTAAACCATAATCCTAATCTTGATTGTTAAACCCTAATCCTAACTCAATCCCTAAATAAAACCATGACCATAATCATGGCATGAGCCTAATCCATTATCCTAGCTCAAACTATAATACTAAACATGATGTTAACCCTAACCATAATATTGATAGTAATCTTAAACCCTAAGCCCTAATCCTAACCCTAATCAAAATCCAAACCCTAACCATGACTTAAACCCTTACCCTAACCACAATTTTGACAATAATCCTAAACCTTACCCTAATCTTAACACTAACCCTAACCATAATCAAAACCCCAACCTAACCATAATACTACCTACAATGTAAATCCTTACCCTAACCACAATCATAACCCTAAGTATAAATAAACCCTAAAAATAATCAAAATCTAACCATAATCAAACACTAACTATAATTAAGTTCAACCCTAACTCTACCTAAAAGATTTCCCTCTACTTGAACCTTGCCCCTATTATATGCTTATATCTAACCCCAATTCTACTTCAACCATAAGAACAATTGAATTATAACTCTATCCCTATTTTAACTCTAACCATATTCCAACACTAACTAGAACCATAGTCATAACCCTAACCCTAATATTCACCCTGACCTAAACACTAACCAATGAATAAACAGAAACCTAACCTTACTCATAGCCTTAATCATAATTTTAAATCTTTCCATAGTTTGTGGTAATAATACCCCTAACCCTAATCCTAACCCTAATCCCAATCCTAACCCTAACCCTAATCCTAATCCTAACAACAGGGTTTAGTATTTATAATTAGAGTTTAATATTTATAATTAAGGTTTAGGTTAGGATTTTGAGTTTAGTATTTTAGATAAATCACTTTAGCATTAGTATTATTGTTTAGCAATTATTGTTTAGCATTTAGGATTAAGGGTTATGATTAGGATTAGGGTTAGGGTATGTGTTTATATAATTATTACTTTTATGCTTAGGGTTGGGGTTTTTATTAGGGCTAGAATTTAAAATTAGAGTTTAGCATTGAGGATTAAGGTTTAGATTTTACAGTTATAGTTAGTATTATGGCTTAGCATTTATAATTAGGGTTTAACATTTACAATTAGGGATTTGTATTTAAGATTGTGGTCTTGGTTAGGATTTAGGATTTAGGGTTATGGATTTAGGATTAGGGTTTAGTAATAAGATTGGGATTAGGATTGGGATAAAGCATTTAAGAATAGGGTTTACCATTTAGGATTTAGGGTTATGGTTATGGTTAGGATTAGGGTTTATCATTTATGATTAGGGTTTAGCATTTAGGATTATGGTTGAGGATCAGTCTTTAATAATTAGGATTACAATTAGTGTTTAGTATTTAGGAATATGGGTTAGCATTAAGGATTAGGATTTAACATTTAGGCTATAGGGTTATAGTTAGAATTGGGGTTACTTTACATGATGGTTATTATTATGGTTAGGGATAGGGTTTAAGTATTAGGCTTAGGATTTAGAGTTACAATTAGGTTTAGTTTTTAACATTTAGCATTAGGTTTTATCATTTAAGATTAGGATTGGGATTAGTATTAGGGTTTAAGATTTATAATTTGGGTTAATCATTCTTAGTATAATGGTTAGTATTATGTTTAGAGTTAGGGTTTGAATTAGGATTAGGGTTTAGGATTTATGATTATGATTATGATTTAGAACCATAGTCATAACCCTAACCCTAATATTCACCCTAACCTAAACCCTAACCAATGAATAATCAGAAACCTAACCTTACTCCTAACCTTAATCATAATTTTAAATCTAACCATAGTTTGTAGTAATGATACTTGGAAGATTTTCACTAACCATACCTTAAACCCTAACCCTTACCCTAATGATCATATATACCCTAGAACCCTAACTCCATATCTAACCTAAACACTCACTCTAACCCTAAGCCTAATATAAACACTCACTCTACCCATAACCATGATTTAAACCTTGATTATATTAAGTTTTATTTCATTAAATATCTTATATAATTAATTATTAATTTATTCAATATCTTTCACATGCAACGACTACTACTAGCTAATATATACTCTATATTTAATATATGACAAGATGTATCGAGGCATTTAATTTTTTCATCATTCATCTTTAATTAAAATTAAAGTTGAAAAAATTCAATGCCTCGATACATCTCAACATATATTAAATATAGAGTATATATTAGCTAGTTTAAAATTTTATTTATTTTCCTTCCACTATCATGTGGGACCACTTCAAATGAGCTCCTTGAATAGTGGGATTTATTGTTTTCCTTTTTATATAAAAAAGAATTTAACTTTCACCTTTTTAGAAAATACTAAAATATTCCACTTCCTACATTTATGTGGGGAAGGGAAATAGGTGCCACCTTTGGTGGGACCACTCACTTCCACATGCGAGTTTATATTTTTTTAAATATAAAATGGTATGCATAGTCCTTATTATATTTAGTTATAATTTATTATATTTAGTTATATTTTATTATTGTTAGTTATATTATATTATTATTTAGTTGTGTATTTATAGTTTAATTTAGTTTGGTTTATAAATAATTTGATTATAATTAAATGTTATCTATATTATCTCAATAAATAGGTGTTGAGTATTAATGTATTTTATGATTTAAATTGAACATTAATTTAAAATCCTATAATGGAATTAATATTATTAAAATTTGTATCCAATGATGTATCTTGTGTTATTAATTAGTACTTGTTGATAAGGCATAGTACTATTGTAATGAATTTTTGATTCTACTAGTTAACTAGTTATTAAAAACAATCATATGAACCAATGGTAAGTAAGTTGTTTTTAATTTTTCAAATTTATTTTATCATTCTAAATTTTACATGCATGTTAAGTGTAACACATTAATTTAGGTGTGGATAATTAAATTATGTAAATTATATTTTTAATGGCATTAATCTGGAAAAATATCAATTGCCTCTAACCTCAAAAACTATATAAAATATATAATATTATAATACATTTCATTAAAATTAAGATTATGGTTAAAAGGAACGCATAATACTTTTAAGATTATGATTAGATTTCCATTCTTATAATTTCAACTATCATTTATGCTATCAATATGATTCTACATTAAAAAAAATTAATTATAAAATGTGACCCACTAGCCGAGCCTGCGGGTTCAACGTTGAGATTAGGAACAACATCTAAGTTCCTTGGAGGATGATCACAATTTGGAGGCCGAGGATTCAACATATTGCGTTCCCATGGAGGAGGAATATTTGGAAATTCAAATAAATCCAGCAGAGCAATCACCCTCGTTTTAACTCGGTCCACCAGATGAAAACCCAATTTTTGACCTGAAATGCGAAGGGCATGTTTAGCATGCCTAGCATCATGCTTCCCTAGTGAGTGTTTGATACTATCATATACTAGCATGTAGTTGTGATTGGTGAGCAAATCATGGTGAGAGAATAGACCACCAACCAAAGCCAAACTACCCCATAAGTCATAGTGCTGGAAAGCCTGCATGAGTGCATAATCTTGTAAATATTTAGGGTTGACCATTTTAGCAGCTAGGGACACCAACAGAGGCACCGAATGAATAAGATCCATGGCATTAGAAATAAAAATGTCCACAACCTGTGCTGGGAAGATGAAATGTTGCGACTGTGGCGTTAAAATTTCCTCTCTGATGACAAGTCAAACAATAGCCTGAATCTCCTATGAGTGACATATAAACATGGATGCAAATGAGACATCGTCAATTTACATAGGCAAGAATTCCTCCAAATTGTTACCTTGCAACCGAATTCTAAAATTTCTTGGCAAAACTTCATAATGATACCACCAAAATTGTCTTCAGTTTAAACACTAAGAAGCCCTCGACTCCATAGTTGCAAGCAGAAGAAAATAATACCAGAATGGAATGATTTTAAGGTAGGCCTAATATTTAAAGCTATCATGCCATGACAGGTACTTGGCCAATTAATACAAATCCCCTGAAATCTTAGCATTGTGATGTAATGATGCTAAACATAGCATTGTAAATAGTGAATCCCCATGTAACACCCATGGAATGTATATACTGATAGCATCAAAATTGATCATGCACATGCAATTTATGAGCCATGAGGGAAGGAGGCCAAAATTGGTAGCACACAAGCAACATCTATTAAATTTTACATCGATATCAATGTGTGGGTACACTGCATACCACATGAATATGGTACTGTATCATGTGGGTAACAATCTACCTGAGCCACAGTCATGCAAGTGACATAATAGCTGACATGAATGCAGCCTATGTCACTTATGACCTCGCTGTCCACTTTGGAAATCTACTCAAAGCTTTAAATTGGCCACATCCACACTTAATTTTGCACATTTGAATTACAGCTACCATGGACTTTCACATCCTCGAGAATTAGCTCATGAAGTTTAGTGTCCAGCCTGGTAATTTCTTCAGGGGTAAACATTGTCACTTCATGACCATCCCAACCCTTATTGGCAAGGTGATCTACCATTGCATTACCTTTGAGGAGAGTATATGATATGTACACTTCTTGAAACAAATCAAGAAGGATCCAAACTTCTTGAAAAATGTATGCTAGCTGCCAGCTATGTGTTTCCCGCTTAATGCAAGCATTGATTATAATCAGTGAATCACCTTCTACTTGAACACGATGAAATCCTCCTGCTCTTGTCAAAGCCAGGCCAGCAAATAAACCCTGAGCCTTTGCCATGTTTTTTGTACCTTGGGGGAGGGGGCAATATTTTAGCTCCAATACTAAACCATTGTGGTCTCGAATGTACACACCCACCCTTGACATCCCTAGGTAACCTCTTGAAGATCTGTCAAAATTTATTTTAACAATCCCCTAGGCAGGAGGTGTAATACCTCTCCTATGGTGATACTTAGACTTTTCTGATTTGGACATTTTATTATTATTATGGTCAAGACTATACACTTACATTTATGTTTTGTGGATGATGACATGATGAATATGCTCATTTATGGTTAGTAATTACATGTTTATGAGATTAGAAAATTCTCTATTTTTATATGGATCTAACCCAATTATTTGAATCTAACCACTATCATGATGTTTTATGTTTCATGGATGTGTCTGATGTGTTTTTCATGACTCCAGGATGAAGTCATAGTTACTCACTTAGTTGAGGTCCACACGATGTATCGATCCTGGTCATCTGCTTGCATATATCTGATTTGTATCTCCATATGTATATATATATGTATCTCTTCTTGGTGATGCAGGATTGCAGGTACCGGGTGTCATCTCCACCTGGCTTCACAGGTCTGAGTGATCCCTCAAAATCATTGATCATTGTTGTTGTTATGGAGGTATCACCAGGTCCACAGGAAGAAACTTCACCTTTGATCCTTTTATCCTTAGGTGGGAAGTGTTGAGTCAATCCCTTGTGTAAATGTCTTATGTTGTTTTGTAGTTGATGGAATTGTGGATCTTGTAGCTAGTTCTTGCCTTTGTGATATGTTCAATTCTATTAGTAGATCATGGATGTAGATTATTGTTCATTTGAGGGTATGATTTAGTAGTGTATCTCATTAGGAGCGATTTTGAGTGCAATTAAATCATGTGGTTTTAATACCCATGATAAGGATTAATTTTATGGTATTTTAATGTCTAAGGAAATATTAATAATAAAAGGTTTTAAATAATAGTGGTAAAATTATAACCTATGTTAGTGGCTACTTAATATATACATATATATTTTAGAATGAGGATTAAGGTATGAATAAACAATATAGTTTATAATAATGTTATTCTAATGTTTAACATTAATAATAATGTACCTTATTTATGGTATTATTTTATAATACTAATAACGACAAAGAGTCTATAGCAATTAAATAATAATAATATGTTTTATAATAATAATATTATGCTTGTAATAATATTTATAATAATAATAATATATGTACACATAGGCATATGGGTGCACACATATGCATATGCATACATATATTTATATATAATTAGTACCATGTAATTATTTATTATATTAATAAATAATTAGATCAATTAGCGGTATGGTAAATAGGATTATCCTATTACCATAGTTGAATAATTTAATAAATTGTTTTAAGATTATAATATTTATTTTAATATCATTAAATTTGGGGACTTAGATTATAGTTTATTTATCCCTTTTCGGGAATGAGTTTTCAAAAAAACCATCTCATTAACGGATGGATAGTTGAGATGGTTGCACCGGTTGGATTACCTGTGCAACCTCCTCCTCCATCCTATTTACAGGAAAGATTTCCTGTGTAAAAGGAGTTGGGAGAAGAGTTGATTGGGAGAAGAGGATTATTATTATTATTGTAGGAAATTTATCCTATGAGTTTGGCATTTGGATTGTTACGGGTAGAGGCTGGAAGATTGCAAGAAAAGGGATTCAAAGGAGTGTTGGAAACATTGGAGAGGGTTTGATCTTCCTTCTTCTCCAACTGGTCTTTGCAGGACTCCAAGTTGGAATCCATCCTGAGAAGTAGATTTATTTTGTAGAATGAATGTAAAATCTAGATTTCTGGAAAAGTTTCTGTATATTGTGCTATGGTTGCAAAATATATATATATATATATATATATATATATATATATATATATATATATATATATATATATATATATATATATATATATATATATATATATATATATATATATATATATGCATTATTGTAGTATTATTATCTTGTGTATATGAATGATCTATTACTTGATGAGATTATGATTGTTTACCTTTTTGTTTAGAATCAAAAACTATATATATATATATATGTTTTATTTTCTATGTATTTGAAATGTGTTTATGGAAAGTCATTTTATGAATGTTTGTATGTTCACTGTGGTGAAACCTCCCTGGGAGGGTAGAAGTGGTTTTGATCTGGTAGGGTAGTGTATTTTACTATCACTGGATGTATTATGAATGCTTCCAGATTTTAGAACTTTTGTTGCAACCTTACTGTTTCATGTCTATTTATGCGTCACCTTTCTTTTCCCAGACCTAGAATATATTTGTTAGATAGATAGGGAGGATTGATGGGCCGTTTCTAAAGGGAAACTAGGATATCTCATATGGGTCATGCTCATTTTAGGCAACCTTAGTCCCCCTAACGCCCAGTTTCACCCGCAAGACAAAGTTGACAGTCATTCTCTGCAGTTCCAGTCGGCTCAATGTGTCAACCGAGTTAGGTCAGCTCAGTGTGTCAACTGAGTTAGGTCGGTAATGTGTCAACTGAGTTAGGTCGGTAATGTGTCAACCGAGTTAGGTCGGTAATGTGTCAACCAAGTTAGGTCGGTAGTGTGTCAACCGAGCTAGGTCGGTAGTGTGTTAACCGAGCTAGGTCGGTAGTGTGCTAACCGAGTCAGGTCAGTTTAGTGTTAACCAGGCCAGGTCGGTAGTGTGTCAACTGAGCAATACTGTGTCAACCGACCAGTCCAGTATAAACTGAGGAAAATAGGATTCAGACTTTATACAATTATAACATTTAAGTATAAGTTTACGTATTCTTATACTTTAAGTTATACTTGTATAAAGGGATTAGGTACCCTTTGAATCCATTGGAATAGGTTTCAGGTTCCTAGGAGTTAAGTTTTAACTTTTAAATTTTAGATTTTTAATTAAATCAGACTTAGTCAATTTTCAGGATTAGCCAGGTTTTAGGTTTAGAAAGAGATTTTGTATAAACCTGAAGATTGTTCATTCCTTGTTTAGTGGAGATTATTTTCAGTTCATTTAGATGCCTTTATTGAGATAGAATGTTTGTAAGAAGCAGTTTAGGGTTTAGAGTCTTCTAAGAGGATCAAGACATTCTAAACATTCTTAACATACCTAATTTCTCTAAACATACATAACTATCCTATTATTTTCAATTCTTTGTAGTAGTTCTCAAATGTGTTTATAATATGCTTTTACTATGTGTATGATGTGATTGTGATATGTGGTTTGAGGGTAGAAAACCTAACGACACCTAGTGAGTGGCTCTCAGTGCAGGGTCGGGGCCCTAAGTGGCTAGAACCAGGATAACCGACTGAAGAGTTATTTAACAAGTGAAAACCTAATTAAACTTATGGGAATGGGTTAAAATATTAAAAAGATTAAATATGCCTCACCCATGCCATTAGCGCTAGTAAAGGCTATGGATGGGAGTGGGAGAAGGTAGCTATGCGTAGGTACGATCGAATGACGCTTGTCAGTATGAAAGGCATTCGATCCCACATGTGCCTACTTGGGGGCCGGGGCCCAGAGTGGCTAGTACCAGGACAACCCAAGGGGTGAGGGCTATGCGATGAAACTCACTTAGGTTGTTGCTTAGAGTTTCTACCCAAGCCTTAGAACCTTTTGGGAAAGATCTATACTTTGACTCTCTTTTCATCTGCTATTTTGGGAAAGATTACCCAACCCTAGGTTTGGCCTAGCTATTCCTTCTTTGTGGACCTTGGTGTTTATCTCCTAGCATGGGGGAGTGGGCCTTATAGGTATCCACGTGGTTGGGTGGTAAACATTATTATTGAGGTATCTTTTGCAGATACAGTGCTTGAAGATTCATGCATGCTTATGTACCAGTTATGAAGAATGAAGGCCTTGTGATTATATTTCATGATGTAAAATTTTGTTACCTCTTATGAGGAGTTTAATGCAATGTAATCAATAATGTATTTCAAAATGATGTAATTGGAATGGGTAGACTTAGGAAGAAAGGAAAAGGGAAATGTGAACTCTATGTTTAAGATGTATGTTGGAAAAGAAAAGGATTTTTGTAACATTCCAAATTATGTAACATGCTTTCATTATTGTTGTTTAAGTGAAGCTATTGAAAAACCTAATGTAGTATATTTTTAATGTATCAAATGAGTTGGATAAATTTTATAAGTTACATTGTTCATAAAGGATACTTAGGAATATAGATGATTTTTAAATGAAAAGGGAACCTTGAGAGGAATCTAAGTTTAAGTTTTGATTACATAACTCTTTTCAAAGTTCAAAATTTTTCATAAATTTTTACTTAGGTTTTCTTTAACAAAGAGAATCTTTGTTCTCTTCCCCGGTTCCCTTGCAGGGCATGATAGGAGGAATCCAACGTACTAAATGATGATCTTGAGTCTTTGAAGGGAGTGATTGATGACACCAACCAAATGGTACATGAATGTGTTGGAAACTACAAATGAAACAATTGTTGTATTGTCATTAATGTCAAACCTTAACTGGTAAGACTGTTGCTACTTAGGAAAGTACTATATCTATTGTATTGTTGTGAAGGATTGGGGCAAGGTTGGTAACAATAGCACCTAAGGAAAGGTTGAGTTATCTTGATACTACAAAGTGTACTTGACCATGTTGTACAATGATGAGATATTTTATTGTTTATCTTAGTAAGTTTGAAGACTAAAATGTTAGGCTTGACCGAGCAAAAATGGAGAAATTATGTTTAAGCCGAGTGATGTTAGTGTTGACCGAGTCAGTGTATGCTGAGAAAAATTCTAGTGTCAACCGAGCATGAGTTAATTGTCGAGGAAGACTATATAAGCTGAGGAAATATTTTTAGTAATGACTGAGCTTTCTACATGAAGACTGAGTAGTTGATCGTAGTATTGACTGAGCATCAACATTTTTATATTTGAAGAGAATTCAGATTTGGAGCTGACAGTGTTGAATTCTTGGATTATGTAAAATATGTTGACTTTATTTATTGATTGTTTGCAAGCATTGAATGCACTAAAAAAAAATTATTGTAAATTTTTAAGAGATTTGAGATGTTTCTAGAAAAGGAGCCGAAGAACATAAAGCGGATAGATTCAATGAATCTGACCTAATCCTAAGATTTTTGAAGCAGATTAAGTGGCAAACGCTAAGTATTAAAAGGAACCTAAGATCGGATGTGAGTAGTATGGGGGTAATAGAGAATTCTTGAAGATCAAAAAATGTATTGACTGTATAAGCAGAAAAAGACGAAGGAGAAGTGTGGTGGTTGCTTGAAGGAAAGTTCCAAGAAGATCAGAGATGGAAATGGAAAAGTGTCAAAGTCAGTAAACTAGCATTAGTGTACAAAATCAGATCTGATATTTGCAAAGTGAGTTGTATTTTTTTCAGACCAATATTGTTGCTACTTTCTAACCATTGTAGCAGTCAAAATCCTTTTAATAGAGGTTGACCTAACAGTCATTTGTTAAATCCTTTCAACAAGGTTTCATTCTAATGGAATGTATGTAATTCCTATAATAGGCTCACTTTTAACAGGGTGTAAGGCCCAACCTGTTTCCACCTTTTCCTCGACACTTTGATGATGGAAGCTTAAGGGGTGTTGTAGTATCTGGATGAATGGTAAATCCCTAATGGAATTATACCTTCATATCAATACCTATCAACTAAGTGTCACTATGACAGAGGTGATATCTCTAAGTTATTAATTATGTAAGTGAATCTTGGATGCAGTATTTTACCCTATAGATCATACATTCAGCTAGACTATTAAGGCTCCTTTGAGTACTTTTGTCGAAAGGATTAGTTTCAAGAAGTCGAGATGTAAATGCCAAATTAGTATGTGTTAAGTCTTAAGTTTATCTTGGATTAAATTAATAAGTTGATGTGATGATTCTAGTAACTCCTACAAGGAGGATGAGTAATGTTTTGATGATGTATTATATGGTTATACCATAGTGACATTTTGGTGATATTCTTAGAACCCTGAACAAGGATTTGTTAGATCCTAGACTAATAGGATTATTCTACATTTTGTTTTCCTAGATTAGGAAATTTAATCATACTTGTGACAAGAATTTTATAGGACCTGATTGTTATGGTTACCCCCTTACCGATGTTGAGCCATCGATTTATCTTAAATATCATGCTAAGGAAAATTGAGAATCTTTGAGATTAGGAGTACTATGAAGTTATGCAATCAAATTATGTAGATTGAATTGAATTGAAATAATGACTGTATTCTATATGTTTGCAAGCTTGAATTTGGATTATGATCTATATGTGGGCATTGTACTTTATGTGACTTTGAGTACGTAGTAGAAACTATAACTTATGTGTATAAAATTATATGCAATTAAATTATGCACTATATGAAAGTGATTAGATGTATGCATTGAATCATGAATTATGAGAAAGCGATTGTAAGAATGCAATCAAATTCTATGTTGCAAATAAATATCATGTTAGACATCTTCGCTGCATTGATATTATGAGTAATTGATGATTACCTTGTGATGATGTTAGATTATTGATGATCATGATTTCAATTGAATTACAAGATTAGTAGGCATTAGAGATGCAATTGAATTATGAAATTGAAACTAAGCAATTGAATTTTGATTAAATTGAAGATGTTATATCTTATATGTTTATTCGTATTGGTTTTCTTCCTTGAATTATTGATGCTGCATTAAGGAGTGTGCAGGTAAGAGAACCATGGAATTAATCAGAGAACCAAGGTTAAACATATGTGAATTGAGTAAGCCAAAGCTTAATCTGACATGGGATTAAAAGCCTCGTTGTAATGTGAACTCCTGGTAAATGTGGATTTTTGCATGTGTGTTATTAGTTAAGTTCTTTTTGTCATCCAGGACATGACCTTGGGTATGTAATGTGTAATCGTTAGTGTCATTTGACACTTGTTATGTGCTTGTTTTAATTCATCCTTGTTCTAGTCACTTCTAGAGGCCAATAAGGGGTTCTAAGGGTCATTTTTGGCATAATTTAAGTACCTTATGGATAGGGTTATGAGTTAAGAAGGTTTTGAGCATGTCCCTAATTCCCTAGTGACCTTGGTAACCTATTTTATGACCTATTTTCCCTCAACTTCGAAATTGGATAAGTCATGATCTTTACCCAACTCCACCTTTTCTTTCAATCATGCATTTATCATGAGGGGACAAGGGAAGACAACAAGGCCATAGAGTCAAGTCTGCATTTATGGATGGTGGGTGGGTAGAGATTTGGAGGCCTTTTTAGAGGCCCTTAGGAGATTTAGTGGGTGTTCACCCACTCTTCACATTTGGAGACATTAGGGTTTGGATTGAGGAAGGATAGTGGATAAGCTCTTCTCAAATTTCCATTTCCATCACACTTATGGAGGTTGGTTACTCTTCTCATGGAAGCCTTTCTACTTGCTCTTTAGATTAACTTATATTTTGCTTTCTCATGCATATGAATCTTGGTTCTTGTTGTGACAATGTGTTGTAATGGAGGGATTTTGGGTTTTGATTTCATGGTTTGATCTTGTTCTTTTTGCTTGATTGAGGGAGTTCTTGTTTATGGGTGTGAGGCATTAATCACCCTTTGGGAAGGGAAGAAGTGGCCTATGGGTGGAGGGGTTAGTTGGGCTCTCCATGAGGTGAGAGTCTCTTCTCTTGGAGAAGAGGGATAAGTCCATGGTGTATGGGCACCATGGAAGCCATTGCATTCTTGTATTTTGAAGAGGATGTTAAGCAAAGTATGTGTATGAAGAGGCATTTGGATATGCATGGATATGTAGCCTTGAAGAGGCATTTGGATATGTAGCCTTGAAGAGGCATTTGAATACTCATGGTGAGAAAATTTGTATGTAATGGCATTCTCCCCTTGGAAAAGCCCACCTCCACCCTCTCAATGAGCTTGTAAGAATCATTTGTGTAACCTTGGAAGGGAGTAATTTGTCATATGTGCATTTGTGTATATTTTTTGTGAGCATCTTGTTGATCTTGTTGCATACCCGTTTAGCCTTGGTTCTCCAAGCTCGGGGGTGGTCTCATAAGAGACCTAGGTTGGGTGGTGAGCACCCATGGTTCTCCATTTTTTTTATTTGCAGGTTTGGATGTCAAGACTCATGTGGATGATGCTTGAAAAAGTCCACTCTCTTGGTGTAGAATTATCCTATGATGTGGTATTGTTGATCCTTGTTGAAGATCATCTTCTTGTTGTTTTGTAATGTTGTTTGTATGCCTTTTGGCTATTGTGAAGTTGTAAGAGATTAGTAATGAAGATGAGTTTTGTTATTCCATCTTGAACTCTCATTGAGTATCTACACCAGTTTGGATTAATTAGTTGTAAATGTGAATACTTCTTTATCACAAAGAATATGTGTTTTAGTTGAGGAGATGACTATATTGAAAATGATGAATCATTTCTTCCATATCCAATGTATTCTACTTCTTGAGATAATGAAGTTATTCCTTCTTGTGAAATGAAAATCAAAGTTGATAGAATAGATAAAGGATATAGTTGAAATTACTCTCCTTTTTGCAATGAGTTCTCAATATTGATAGAATAGATATTGTATCAATTTCAACAAGATTTCATATTTTGGTTGAAGTAGGAATATTGCAGATTCATATATGATGATTTAAATGTCATGATCATTGAAAATAATCTCCATTTGATTCATATCACTCTTTTAGACCTATCAATTGTAATGAAACATCTATGAAGAAATGAACAAATTAATTTATATGTTGATATCTCAATTGATTTGCAATCAAACTATATTTAATCCTTATTGATACTCTAACAATCTTAAGACAATATACTTCCTTATGCATTAAGGAGACTAATTAAATGATTAAGATATACTACTCATAGTTTACAAGAAGATGTAAAAATAGTGCAAGCAAAATAACACTCTCCAGATTTTAAGAGAGCAAAATGCTCTTTGGATTTTGTATGGGATAAAAATCCCATACAAAATCCATACCACAGTCATTTTAATATAATAAACTTGCCACCTCAATATATATTAAACAAATAAAATATAATCTACTTTACCCCCTTACCTTATTTAATATCTTCCCCATAACATGGCGCATGTGGAGGGATGTCAAGTCTTTGTTTTAATTGAAACCTTCTTATTGGGTAGGGGAATGTACCTTAGCTGACTCCCCATCATGGGCGCACAGCATGGGGATACTCACTTTAGAATTGTTTATTCTATGTCTGCAATAAAATTAATGCATTGACCACTCTCCATAGAAGTTTGGTGCATGGTTATGGTAGAGCAGTCTTGTTCATTTAATTAATGCTTGGTGGGGGCCAAGACTTATAAAGGTCTATTCAAATTTAATGCACCCCCCCCTTTTATCCTCCTTTATATGCACTGCCTTTGGATACTTTTACATCTCCCCTAAAATGGCGCATGCTTTGGTTGTGTCCTTTCCCTTGGGCACGTGGATGGAGGGAGTAGGATAGAGTAGGTTAGTAGGTTAGTAGGTTAGTTTAATTTAGTAGGATGTTTAGTTTAGTGGGTGAGTTAGTATTTTAGTTAAGTTAGATTGGGATGTTAGATTAATAGTGTCATGCCCCGCAAGGGAACCGGGGAAGAGAACAAAGATTCTCTTTGTTAAAGAAAACCTAAGTAATAATTTATGGAAAAATTTTGAACTTTAAAAAGAATTATGTAATCAAAACTTTAACTTAGATTCCTTCCAAGGTTCCCTTTTCATTTTAAACGCATGATTCATTCAAATCCATTAAGTAACTAACAACAAGATTTAATTCTCAAAGCAAACTGCATCATATCTTAAGAAATACAAAATATTTTCATTTCAACTTTCCATTTAAAAATCATCTATATTCCTAAGTATCCTTTATGAACAATGTAACTTATAAAATTTATCCAACTCATTTGATACATTAAAATATACTACATTTGGTTTTTCAATAGCTTCACTTAAACAACAATAATGAAAGCATGTTACATAATTTGAAATGTTACAACATCCTTTTTCTTTCCAACATATATCTTAAACATAAAGTTCACATTTCCCTTTTCCCTTCTTCCTAAGTCTACCCATTCCAGTTAAATAGGATGGAGGAGGTGGTTGCACAGGTAATCCAACTGGTGCAACCATCTCAACTATCCATCCGTTAAAGAGATGGTTTTGAAAACTCATTCCCGTAAAGGAATAAATAAACTATAATCTAAGTCCTTAAATTTAAGGATATTAAAATAAGTATTATAATCTTAAAACAATTTATTAAATTATTTAACTATGGTAATAGGATAATCCTATTTACCATACCGCTAATTGATCTAATTATTTATTAATATAATAAATGATTACATGGTAATAATTATATATAAATATATGTATGCATATGCATATGTGTGCACCCATATGCCTATGTGTACATATATTATTATTATAATAAATATTATTACAAGCACAATATTATTATTATAAAACATATTATTATTTTTATTGCTATAGACTCTTTGTCATTATTAGTATTATAAAATAATACCATAAATAAGGTACATTATTATTAATGTTAAACATTAGAATAACATTATTATAAACTATATTGTTTATTCATACCTTAATCCCCATTCTAAAATATATATGCATATATTAAGTAGCCACTAACATAGGTTAGAATTTTACCACTATTATTATTTAAAACCTCTTATTATTAATATTTCCTTAGACATTAAAATACCATAAAATTAATCCTTATCATGGGTATTAAAACCACATGATTTAATTGCACTCAAAAATCGCTCCTAATGAGATATGCTACTAAATCATACCCTCAAATGAACAATAATCTACATCCATGATCTACTAACAGAATTGAACATATCATGAAGGCAAGAACTAGCTACAAGATCCACAATTCCATCAATTACAAAACCACATAAAACATTCACACAAGGGACTGACTCGACACTTCCCACCTAAGGATAAAAGGATCAAAGGTGAAGTTTCTTCTTGTGGACCTGGTGATACCTCCGTAACAACAACAATGATCGAGGATTTTGAGGGATCGCTTAGACCTGTGAAGCCAGGTGGAGACGACACCCGGTACCTGCAATCCTGCATCACTAAGAAGAGATACATATATATACATATGGAGATACAAATCAGATATATGCAAGCAGATGACCAGGATCGATACATCGTGTGGACCTCAACTAAGTGAGTAACTACGACTTCATCCTAGAGTCATGAAAAACACATTAGACACATCCATGAAACATAAAACATCATGATAGTGGTTAGATTCAAATAATTGGGTTAGATCCATATAAAAATAGATAATTTTCTAATCTCATAAACATGTAATTACTAACCATAAATGAGCATATTCATCATGTCATCATCCACAAAACATAAATGTAAATGTATAGTCTTGACCATAATAATAATAAAATGTCCAAATCAGAAAAGTCTAAGTATCACCATAGGAGAGGTATTACAAATAGGTCAATTGAAAATTAAGTCTTGTTAATGATTGTAGTTAGTTAGTATTTTTTTAGAAATGTTTTTAATTAATGTAATGTTAATATCTATAAATGGTTATTATTTGACAATGCTTTAATAAGTTATTTTGTTATGGTTTAAGGTACCATGTGCTAATGGTATAGCATGTTTATAATATTAATTGATATATTATAGTTTATTAACTAATTAATAAATATATTAATTAATTAATATATTATAATTATTAATTAATTTCTTATATGTTATTTAATTATAATTTTTGAATATATATCATTAATTAATGTTTCTCTTTAAATTTATTGAATAGTTAACAAGTTCATTAATCAATTGTTACGTTGTAATTATTGATTGAATTGGTATATATTCTTTTTGTAACGGATATTGGTGTAACGATTATTAAATTTTATATTCAATATTTTCATAAAATGACAATCTAATAATTAAAATTGGACTTATGGAAAATGGTTAATCTATATATATATATAATAATGTTATTAAATAAATCTTCTCTTACTCTTGGAGAATCTATAAGATTAATAGATTGACGATCGACGAAATTGATCGTTAAGATGATTAACGAATTCTTCTTCTATTGAGTTTCAACTAACAACCTATGGAAAAACAACATTGTTGAGGTTGATCACCTGAATCTTTTGTGACCTCATCCTTGACTCCTCTTACCCGCATCTTAAACGTGGAACTTTTAACGTTTTAAAAAAAAATTTGTTGGTTGTGTTTTGACCCAAACTTTTGGGCATTACATAGGGTGATTGAAATCCTTTAACCAGGTCACACCTAACAGTGTGTATTGTAACCTTTGATAGGGTTGGATTTTAATCGAGCTCACTTCAAAAGAGTGAAAATAATAGTAGCATGTTACAAAGTGGTTTTTCCCATATTGGGTTTCCACTATAAATCTTGGTGTTAATGCTTGTGTGAATGTTATGGTTTGAACATTTATGTGTTTTGCAAATTAGATACAGCTGGGTAGTGGACTACATTGTTGTATGTTTCTATTATTGAATCAGTGATGATCGAGTTGGTTTTGGTTGTTAGATCTTATTTAAAGTAAAGGATTTGAAGTTTGTTTTATACATCAAGACTTGAGAACAACTAATTCACCCCCCCCCCCTCTCTGTTGTTCTAAATCATATTAACAATTGGTATCAAAGCTTTGTTGCTTATTATTAGTGTTTACAAAAGTCAAGTTTAAAAGGGCTTGAAGGAAATGATCAGGATGTATAAGAAGGAGGTACTGAAGCTGAATAAGGAAAACTTCCCTACATGGCAAAGCTTGATGAAGTTGCATCTGGCCGGTATTGGTGATTCTACAAAGTATTATATTCAGAATGACTATGTCTCACCTATCACACCTTTGACTACCGAGGAAATGAGAGCTAACCAAGAACATAACCAAGCAATGCTGGAAATTGCATTTGCCCTAAGCTATCTAGAATTTGAAGATGTTAAAGATTGCACAAGTGCCAAAGAGATGTGGGAAACTCTTACAAAGATCTATGGTGGTGACTTAAATTTACTAAAGCCTAAGGCTGAGAGTCTCAGAGGTAAGTTTGATGAGATGAGAATGCAAGAAGGTGAAAACATTACACAATATTATGGTAGAATAAAAGAATTTGTAAATGCTATTAGAGGTGCAAATGGGATTATTGATAATGAAACTATAATTGGAAAAGTGCTAAGAACTCTGCATCCTATATATGCTATTGAGATCTATGCTATTCAGGAATCTAGATGTAACTTTGCAAATGTTCTTACTTTGGAAACTTTGGTTGGCAAGCTGACTGCTTCTGAACTCTCTAACTATGATAATTTTATTGTTGGTAGTATTGGTAATGTTGAATATTCTTTCAATTCACAATTAGTTCTTAACAAGCCTAAGAAAGAAAAGGAAAAATGCATCAGTGAAAGTGAAAGTGAAAGTGAAAGTGATAGTGACACTTCTAATGAAGAACTTGAAGATCTAGAAGCTCTTATGGCTAGAAATTGAGAAGAGGAAAAGGAAAGTATAAAGGTAAACTCCCTATTATATGTTTTGCATGCAATAAAGGTAGTCATATAGCTACTAGATGTCCTGATAGGAAGGATAAAGATGATGAAAGACAAAGCAAACACAAAGATAGAAAGAATGAAAGAAGCTATCGAAGGTTCAATGACTATAAAAGAAAAAGTAAGAAATCTTGTTACATTGCTGAAGAAGAAACTGACACTGGTAGTAATGACTTTGAAATTGAGGTAGTCTATGTTGCAATGAAAGATGAATCTGATGAGGATGAGAAAACTGCATTGATTTCCTATGTGAACAAGAATGATAAATGGATCATTGACAGTGGTTGTTCACATCACATGACTAGTGACAAGAGTAAGTTTGAGACCCTACATCATTATAGAGGTAAAAGTGTAACATTTGGTAATGATGCACCATGTCCTATTAAAGGAAAAGGTTTGATTAAGTTTACTAATAAGATATCTTATGATAATGCATATTGGGTTGAAGGTCTTAATTATAATCTGATAAGTATTGCTCAGCTCAATAGAACTGGTTACCGAGTTGAATTTCATCACAAGAAAGCTAAGATATTTGATGCTACTGGTGAACTAATTGGAAGTGGAGAATAGACTAAAGGTAATTTGTTCTATCTTGACCTATCTGAAGAAACATGTATGGTTGCACAACTTGATAACATTTGGTTATGGCATAAGAGGCTATGTCATGTTAACTTTGACAATCTAGTAGAGATAAGTAAGAAGAAGAAAGTAAGAGGTCTACCTAGATTGAAGAAACCTGAGAATGTGATGTGCAAAGAATGTTAGTTAGGAAAAATGACAAAGTTAAGTTTTAAGAGAAAATCCTTTATTTCTGAAAACATTTTAGATTTGATTCATACTGACCTTTGTGGACCTATGGGTATACAAAGTTATTGTGGTGCTAGATATTTTATCTTGTTTGTTGATGATCATACCAGGATGATGCATGTAATGTTTCTAAAAGAAAAATCTGAAACTTTTCAATTCTTTAAGTGGTATTTGGCTAAGGTTGAGAAGGAGACATGTAGGCACCTAAAATGTCTTAGATCTGACCGAGTGGAGAATTTACATCAAATGAATTCATTCTATTTTGCAATAAAAAAGGAATTAAAAGACAGATGTCTACATTGAGAACACCTCCACAAAATGGTATAGCAGAAAGAAGAAATAGATCTATCTTGGATTGTGCAAGAACTTTATTGATTGAAAAGAATGTGGCATAGAAATATTGGAAAGAAGTTATAAGCACTATTGTCTACACTCTTAACGGGGTATAGATCAGGAAAGGTACAAATCTGACACCCTATGCATTATGGCATGGACATGCACCGAGTGTTAAATACTTTAGAATCTTTGGAAGAAAGTGCTACATATTAAAAGACACTAGGAATGGAAAATTTGATGCTAAAATTGATGAAGGTATATTCCTAGGATATTCCACAAAAAGTAAAGCTTATAAGTGTTTGAACTCTAACAATAACAAAATTGTGGAAAGTGTGAATGTAAAAGTTGATGAATATGTAGAAAGAAATGAAGCTGATAGAAAAAGGGAACCAAAAGATTATAGATCTTTTGTGTATATTGAAGAAGTAGAAGAGGCAAGTAACAAACTTGCACCTGATTCTGAGCCTTGGGCAAGCAATGTCGAGTGACAGGAAGATGATGCCAAGTATTAGGAAAATAGTGTTGAGAGAGAACAAGAACATGTCGAGCGATAGGATATTACTACCAAGTATCAGGAAGAGGTTTTCGATCATACAGAAGTTGAATCTAAACATCTTGTTGAGGAACCTGATGAAGTAGAGGAGAGAAGTGCTGAACCAATTTTGGCAAAATATGTAAAAAGACATCACAAGCCTGAATAGATAATTGGAGATAAAAATACTAGAAGTCGGACTAGAAGTAAGACAAAGGATCCAACATGTTTACTATGTGAATTTGAGCCCAAGTCAACTAGAGAGGCATTAGAAAATGAAGCACATGAATACTTGAGAAGTCAATTAGGGGTTCTTCCCCTAATTGAGGCTGCCTAGTCAAGCTAGAAGCACTGCATCAAATGTGCACCAACAGATTATTTGAAAAATTGATTTAGAAGATTGTCACACTTTAGGACTGGCCTGGAGTTGCGAAAAAAGAGCAAAGAAAAAGAATCAGTCATAAGCAATATGATAGAGGGAGAAACACTGAGCTACACAGATAATATTTATATTTGATAGATGAATGTTATAGTTGCTACTTTGGCATTTTTGTCAAAGAGGGAGATGAACTGAGATGATATAATAACACATCAAACTGACATAAAATGAGATGCTAAACTGAAATGAAAGATCAGGATAGAGGGAGATCTGAATACTTCTAATAGTCATAGAACTGAGGCTTATAAACTCTAAATCAGAATGAAGCTAAGCATATTACAAATTTATTTTCTGATGGATAGATAAGTTTTTGGATTGGTTGGTAATCCATGTATTATTCAGGTGATATCATATGGTGTTACCATCAATGCCAAAGAGGGAGATTGTTGGAAACTGTAATTGAAACAATTGATGTCAAACCTTAACTGGTAAGACTGTTGCTACTTAGGAAAGTACTATATCTATTGTATTGTTGTGAAGGATTGGGGCAAGGTTGGTAACAATAGCACCTAAGGAAAGGTTGAGTTATCTTGATACTAAAAAGTGTACTTTACTATGTTGTACAATGATGAGACAATGTATTGTTTATCTTAGTAAGTTTGAAGACTAAATTATTAGGCTCGACTGAGCAAAAATGGAGAAATCATGTTTAAGCCAAGTGATGTTAGTGTTGACCGAGTCAGTGTATGCTGAGAAAAATTCTAGTGTTGACCAAGCATCAGTTAATTGCCGAGGAAGACAGTATAAGCTGAGGAAATATTTTTAGTAATGACCAAGCTTTCTACATGAAGACTGAGTAGTTGATCGTAGTATTGACCGACCATAAGCATTTTTATATTTGAAGAGAATTTAGATTTGGAGCCAACATTGTTGAATTCTTGGATTATGTAAAATGTGTTGACTTTATTTATTGATTGTTTAAAAGCATTGAATTCATTGAAAAATGTTTTATTGTAAATTTTTAAGAGATTTGAGATGATTCTAGAAAAGGAACCAAAGAGCATAAAGTGGGTAGATTCAATGAATCTAGCCTAACCCTAAGATTTGTGAAGGAGATTAAGTGGCAAAAGATGAGTATTAAAAGGAACCTAAGATGGGATGTGAGTAGTATGGGGTGAATAGAGAATGCTGGAAGATTAGAAAGTTTGTTGATTCTATAAGTAGAAAAGGCTGAAGGAGAAGTGTGGTGGTTTCGTGAAGGAAAGTTCCAAGCAGATCTGAGATGGAAATGGAAAATTGTCAAAGTCAATAAACCAGCATTAGTGTACAGAATCAGATCTGATATTTGCAAAGTGAGTTGTATGTTTTTCAGATCAATATTGTTGCTACTTTCTAACCATTGTAATAGTCAAAATACTTTTAATAGAGGTCGACCTAACAGTCATTTGTTAAATCCTTTGAACAAGGTTGCATTCTAATGGAATGTATGTAATTCCTATAACAAGGCTCACTTTTAATAGGGTGATTGAAATCCTTTAACCGGGTCACACCTAATAGTGTGTATTGTAACCTTTGACAAGGTTGGCTTTTAATCGAGCTCACTTCAGAAGAGTGAAAATAATAGTAGCATGTTACAAAGTAGTTTTTCCCATATTGGGTTTCCACTATAAATCCTAGTGTCAATGCTTGTGTGAATATTATGGTTTGAACATTTCTATGTTTTTCAAGTTAGATACAGCTGGGTAGTGGACTACATTGTTGTATGTTTCTATTATTGAATCAATGATGACCAAGTTGGTTTTGGTTTTTAGATCTAATTTAAAGTAAATGATTTTAAGTTTGTTTGATACATCAGGACCTGAGAAAAAATAATTCACCCCCACCCCCCTCTCTATTGTTCTAAATCATATTAAAAGAATGTGTTTCCATTCCTGTGATACTACGCTATCCCAGCATGTCATGTATAGATTACATTTAAGCTTTGAATGACTATTATTAACCATTTCAGAAATTGACCTTTCCAAATTTGAGAGAACCAGTTGAATTAGAGAGAATACTCTATGAAAGATTCTTTTTTTGCACTCCCACCATAGCGCCCATACAATGAAATCCGATATACATATCCATAAAGCAAAGAAGAGGAAATTTGAGTATAGTTCTGGCCATGACTGAAATAGATCCCATAATTTGTTTGGAAAAGGTGTAGAATAATTAATTTCCCCAAGACATAACCAACATTGTTGGAAAAATGGGCAGGTTAGAAATAAATGATCCACATTTTCATTTTCACGATCACACAGTAAGCAATTAACATGCTGTGCAATCTCTAGTTTATGGAGCTAGTCACTTGTTAATGCCTTGTTTTTTAATGCTAACCACACAAAGCACCCAGCTTTGGGGAGTGTTAAATGGCTCCAATAGAGTGTGAATGCGTGAGAGGGTGCAGTATTAATTTCCTATTGTTGGATAAGACTATACCCATCTTTGATATTGAAATTACGCTCTTTGTCGGGCACCCAAAACACCTAATCTTCCAGGGCTGACAAATAGACCACTTTTTTTTAGAGTAGCATTTCCATTCTCTTGCATTTTAGGGGAGACAGAGGAAATTCTTTTGGATCTTTCCAGATCACTCTTCTTGAGAATAAACATACTGAAGAAACAAAGTTTGTCAAATATATTCCCCACACATTTTCTGATGCTATAGCAATGGCATCAATTCCTTCAAGATTGGCTAGGGGTGGTGCCCCATTCCATGAGTCATGCAAAAATTTTACTTATCAGCCACTATTAACTTCCCAAGAAATATAGTTCGTTACTTACTCTCTTGAAGACATCATCAAGTCCCATATTGATGACCCTTTAGGGGGATCAAGGGTAGTGAGGATTCTAACTGGATTAACATTATCTAATTATTTTTGTCGCATAATTTGACACCATATATTATGCAGATTGGTGTACATTTTCCATACTAGCTTGCCTCCAAAAGCTTTATTCCATTTTTGTAGATCATGAATCCCCGCACAACCTAGCTACTTTAATTGTGCCATATTATCAATTGAAACCAATAGAATTTTCTTATCCCTATTCATATTTCCTATCCATAAGAATTCTCTCAGAATATTTTGAATGGTGTGAATAACTAAAGAAGGCGATTTGAGAACTGATAAGTAGCAATTTGGTATTGCTAAAAGCACTGTTTTAATAAGGAGGATTCTGCCTGAAAGTGAGAGCCATCTTGCTTTCTAGGCAACTATTCTTGATTTAATTCTATCAATTATGGGCATCCAGTGACTTGTTCTATTTTCTCTAACAAAAAAAGGAATTCCCAAATAGACAGAAGGAAGGAAATCAACTCTGAATCCTAAGATATTGACAATCTTGTTGGATATTATCTGATTAGTATTGAACAAGTAAATCTTTGACTTTTGTGAGTTAACTTTTTTATTTGAGATTGAGGTATACAAGTCCAGCAATTGTTTAATCTATCTTGCTTCTGATATAGTAGAGGCTCTAAAAAGTAAAGTGTCATCTGCAAATAAGGTGTGTGTTATTAAAATTCTTGTCTCACTAATTTGGACTCCTTGACAACAGCCTGATGCCTGCTTTTTGTGAATGTGTCTGCTGAAAGTTTCTGCCATCAGAATGAATAGAAGTGGAGATAATGGGTCTCCCTAACAAACCCCCTATGTGGATGAAAATAATCTCACTAGCACCCTATTTATAAATATTGAAAACCAAGCACCAGAGATATAGGGTCTCACCCATTTACACCAACCTTTTGCAAACCCAAATTTGTGCAAGACTTTAAATAAGAAGTCCCAACAAACTCTATCATAGGCCTTCATGTTGTCGAGCTTGATGAAAAAATGTGATGATTTTCTTCCATTTATGGAGTGGAGTGCTTCATGAGCTACTAGTGCCCCTTCCATTATTTTTTGGCTAGGAACAAATCTGCCTTGTGGCTGGGATACAAGACTCAGAATCAAATAGTGCATTCTGAGATTATGGCCTTTGTAATGATTTTGTAGATTGTATTGCACAAGGAAATTGGTCTAAAATCAGAAAAAGTTTTAGGTGATTTAACTTTAGGAATGATAGCTATATTGGTAGTATTGAAGTATTTTAGCATGGACTTGCTAGTCCTAGATTCTTCAATAACACCAAGAAGAGCCCATCCAACCAAGTCCCATCATGCTTGGAAGAATAAAGTAGTAAATCCATTTGGGCTAGGTGATTTATCTAGGGGAAGTGAGAAGACTACCTTTTTGAGTTCCTAGATTGTAAATGGTGCCATTAAATTCAAATTATCTGACTCTGACACAATTGTTGGGATGATCTCTAGAAGTTCAGCCTCCCGAGTGTCCAAAGAGCCAGGAAGAACCGGGGGGACTAGAAAATTTTTAAAGAGCCTTACCCCCTCATATTGTATGCTTTGAGGATTTGTTAATTGAGTACTAGAATATGTAGTGTTGATGGAGAAGATCTAGTTAACAACTATTTTCTACTTATCTGAAGCATGAAAGTACTTTGTATTTTTGTCCCCCTTTTTCAGCCATAGTTCCTGTGATTTTTGTCTCCAATATACCTCTTCTCTACTACATAATTCTTCTCATTCAAGTGTTACATTTTTCTAAGGGAAAAAAGAATCATTATCCATACCTTGTTTGGTGATCTTATCAAGTACAATTTCTAGCTTTTTTTTGACAATCTCTTTTTCTTTGAAAATATTTTTAAAGACCACTTCTTGATTTGTACTTTGATTAATTTAAATTTGGATGCAAAATGATGCATGTTGGATCCAATAGTGAGGGGGGCACTAGTCCACCATTATCTAACTAAGGGTAGGAAGGTTGGATGTCGTAGCCACATTCTCTCAAATTTGAATGATGGCTTATGTTGAGATGTCTGATTCTCTGAATTGAAACCTAGTTGAATGCTAATAGGGAAGTGGTATGATCCTGGTTTTGGCATGATATCTGACTGGTAGGTGGTATTAGATATTTTCCAATTTTGAGATATTAAGAATGTATCCAACCTAATGGCTATCTGGTCAAAATTTGTCCTATTATTAGTCCAAGTATATGAACTTCTACTTGGCTCTATGTCCATAAGATTATTATCTTTGACAAAATTGGAGAAATCTTGAATGGTTTTCAATGGCGGGCTAATGCCCCTACATTTTTCTAATAGTTTTAATATAGCATTAAAGTCTCCCCCTATTATTATATGTTGCTCATGATGAGATTAGATTATATGTGTTAGTTCCAGCCATACTCTCTACTTATCCAATGTTGTTGTGGGACTATATACATTGACCAAGAGGAATTTTTTGTCAAAACAGTTCAAATTTAATGCTTTCCAATTGTCTTCCTGATTTGATATCTGACCTTGAACTAGTTTTGGATCCCAAAGGAAAGCCAAACCCCCTAAGGTGCCAATCCCTGATCTATGAGCTGATTTCTAGTTTGACCACTTCCCAATTGTCTTATCAAAGTTTTCTTGTGACAACTTTGTTTCTTGCAGAAGAATAACATCTACTTTCATAGAATCTAGCTCTTGCTTGATTCTACACATTTTGTCAAAGGCATTTAAGCTTCTACCATTCCATGAGATTATCTTCATGGCTGACAAGGATAACCCTTAGTTCTCCTTATCAATCTTTTTGAGGGTGTGAATTTACCATCCAAATTTGATTGGATACTTGCTGCAATTTCTTCTTTAGTTTGGATGTTTTTAGGCTTTCTACCTCTCTTCTTCGGTGTGGTCTTAACCTAGATATTCTAAGAGGGGGTCTGTTAAATTGAAAGTATTGTTTTATGGTCATAGCCTAACTATGATGATATCTTGTCAGAGTTTGGAGCAATCAAATATGTACTATGTTGTCCTATATCCTAGGATTCAACCTGCTCCAAAACATCTTAGATTGTGTTTGATATTTCCAAGTCTTCATCACGCTCCCTAGTAGCTTGGAATTCATTCTACTCCAAGTCCACAAATCTATTAGACTGCACCCACTCTCTAATTTGATTGGTTACTACCTCATCCAAGTTATAAACATCCTCAACATCTGAGGTGTCTAGAAAGATCAATGCCTTATGAAGGTCATATTGTACCTAAGACTCATGAAGAACCTCAAATGAATCTATCTGATTATCCTGACATGTTAATATTTCTAACATTATAGCCGCTTGTCCACCATCTCCTAACACTGTTGAAACTGATTATTTATTGATTTGATCAATTTCATAGAGAAACTCTTCTTGTGTCGCTATCTCAAAGATCATTTTAGTGGCCAATTCTATGATCATATGCTCTGATAACTGCTGAGCTTTCAGGTCAGTCACTGCTTGCTTACTGAGTGAATTCTACATATTGGACATATTGATCTAGGTGTCTTGATACATCAATAGATGGACAATGATATCAGCACTTTGGGGGGGCAAGACTGACTATTCCCATAAATGAAACCTTGCTACTGGATGGGATGATCTAGTTTCGTGATGAGTAATCTAACAATTCACTACTGATCAAATATAGCCAAGTCTGAAAAAATTGAACATTGTGTTAATCTAGGAGTGAAACGTTTGGTCTACTCTATTAATCTATGAGATCATCCTTTGATCTATAACAAATTCATATGAGGTTAGTGGGGTCTTGATTTGGATAATTCTCATTTCCTTATGTGGAATATAAACTTTTATGGTTTGGATAACTCTCATTTCCTTGTGTGGAATAGATCCTTGAACACAACAATATGCTTGATTCGAATAATGGTCCTCACATACCAGTACCTTCAGATGCACCATCTTCATACATTGTGAGGTAAAGTGGCCTAAAATGTTTTGATACTTATGACAAGTATTTCAATCCTCTAGAATGATGGGTTGTTCCAATATGCCCCATTTTCACTTAATCTTGATCTGATTTGGTGACATTTTTGATGGGCAGAGTAACACACAGAATCAAGTATCAGGATGGGGGTGTTCAAATGGTATGAGATCATGCTTAAAAAAGATACCAATTTTATTGGCAATGATTTCAAAAATTTCCAAATCTCTGTATTCTAGAGGAAGCATAGGGAGGGAGATCCAATAAGGAAAAAAAACAACATTCATGCTTGTCAGGTTTAAAGTTAGGCATCCAAACCCGAGTAAATAAGCTAGAACCTTTGCAGAACCACCCTTTACAATGATGAATGGCATGCCTACATTCTACTAATTTAAAAGATGCTACAAAAACACCTAATGCTGATTCTAGTAAAATAATATCTGATAAGCCCTCCCAAAATTCAAATGCCTAGGATCTAATATCTAAAAAAGCAAGTGTCTAGTTTGAGAACTTACCAATGAGTGCAGTGCGATGCAACAATCCAATGTGGCTTTGTAAGAGATTTTTTGTAAGAGTAATCTAAAAGGAAGGATGGTTATCTTTTGTAGTAGATGAAACTCCCCCACACAAATGAGCTTGATCTACAGAATGGGCATCCTTGTGCAAGTGGTCTTGATCCAGAGGGTTCTGGTTCTGGCTTAGTTTCTAGATTTGTGAAGGTTTATTGGAATGAAGGGCGCTCTATTATGATGATCTTTCAATGCTTCCCAGAGCTAACCTTTAGGGATAGATTAATACGTGATCTACATAGGAGAACCTAGAGGGGTCCCTTCACAAATATCAAAAATTGGTTGATCCTTGATTAATTTGAACTTCCTACACTATCCATGCTTATTCTGTTGATTTGGTAAAGTGGGATTCACCATCCGAAGATTAGGTTTAAACAGATGGGGGTTTGATAATGGTTTTTGTTGAGGAAGAAAAACCCTAGATCTGATATGTGCTTGATGAGATGATTCTCCCTGCTCAAAACATGAAATACCTTGAAATGTGTCTTGATCTTGCTTGTTGTGATGTGTCCAAGACCTTTGAGATATAACCTGAAACCTAGGGTTTATGAAGGAGTGTTTCATAGGCTATATGATTTCTTTGCCACTAAATATGGAAGTACTTGCCTTTCCCTATGCACTATTGGATACATTCTTCTCTGTAAAAGGGCATCGCTAGAAATCATTGCCTGAGTGGCCAAAAAATCTACAAAACACAAACCACATATTGAAAATATGTATAAACCTACAAAACTAGATTTGCCAAAAAATAAAAAAACTAGTAAGACTGAACATGACATTGCCCTGGACAATAAATGGCACATAAATAAGTTGAAAGCCAGTAATAAAACTTGAAATAGTACAAATGGAACCCTATAGTAGAAAAAATGAAAAATAATTGCAAAATATTATGAAACCTCATGAAAACATGTTGCAGATAGCTTATTAAACCTTAAACCCCATCATTTTTGTAATGAAAACCCACAATACTTGTAAAATATGAATTCAAAAATATGGATATGCATAGTAGGAGGGTGAATATTAACTAGGATTCTTGACAATCAAAAAATATGATTTTCCTTTACAGTGAACATATCATTGATACTAGAACACAAGAATTAGATTCCATTGAGGTTAATAGTGTTAATGAACATCGTAAATCATGTTTAGAAACATAAAGAAACACATAAATATTGTTTGAAACAAAATACATCTAACAAAATAGGTAGTGGAGGTATCTGTTAGCAAAACAAGACAATAAAAGAAAAGAAGATAGATTTAATTGGGCTCAATCATGAGAGATGGCATTAGTGACTAGAGTTATACACACCTCCATTAAAGACAAGATGGTAAAAATTCTCCCATATCTCCTTCCACATCTCAATGTCATCGTCTACATCCTTCACCTTAAAATCTTGAGCATCCCACAAAAAAATGAATATTTGTCTTACAACTAGAAAGAGGGAAAAATAGGAAACAACAGTTTGTCCTATGAGGATACTGGAAAAATTAGCAAATAAAAACTTATAAAAGACAAAGATAGAATGAAATTACCTACAAAGTTGAAGGATCTAGTTCTCCATTCATGAGTAGTTAATGGTGACATTCCACGTTTGCAAGATTCTGTGTCAAACATGTTTTGGCTCCCAACTAATGGAAGACTCCAGAATGAGCAGGAATAAAAGGAATGTTAGCTGTATTGATCTACAAAGAAGGATTATTGAATGGATTTTTGATGAGAGGAATAGTCCCATTAATAGAAATTAAGGTGACTTGATGCAAAAAAAATGTAGGTGCATGTTACAATGTAAGGTGGCTGTAGGAAGTATTGGTTGTCGGGGTGGTGGATAGGGTGGTGCAGTAACAACATGAAATGGATCCACCCTAATCTATACCCAAGGACAAACTCCTACATTCACCCCAGTGACCGCACATATCCCATTAAATGGTCCAAAATGGAAATTTTTTCTTTCCTTCCACCAATCATGTTATGATACGTGGCTAGGTATTTCCAAATGTTCTCAACTTTTGAGTTCAAGTTTCCAACTAGGCCATCTGAGGTGGAAAATAGAAAAAGGTGTGTGTTCCAAGTAATGACCCATGTTGATCCCCAATGTTAGTGTGCACAAATTCTATCTACTCTTCCAAATCTTCATTAGGGTAGGGATTTTGTGCACCAGAGGGTAGGGGCTCAAATTATGGACCACTTTGATCACCTTCCTAATTTGATGGTATTTATACCCATACCTATAGAATCTTAATAAACCTTGATGGAAGGAAAAATAAATAGAAAGAGGAGAGTAAATAGAGGAAAATAAAGATATTACAGAGAGTTGTTCAATAAAAAATAGACTTAGATGCTATTGATAATTATGGTTCATACAAGAATACAAATTGACATGTATCAAAGCCTTCCTCACTATAAGCATGACTACCTAAAATCATTCTTAGTAAAATTGAAACCATTCCTCCCTATAATTTAAAACAATGATAAAATAAATTTATACATGAAAGCATTAACAATGACATTGAAATCTTTAACCTATTAACTAATTATACCCTCAATCCCCAATATTGGAAATGAAACTGAAACTGTTAACACCAAATTTGAAAGCCTAAAAAAATTTACTTGAAACAATATGTATATCCCTTAGAAATTAAATTGATTCCAAAAAAACACAACTTCTAAATGCCTTAATTTCTAATAGTGTAAACGGAATTGTAAATCCTTGACTGTAATATTTGAGAACCTAAAACCGATTAAATAAAATTTCAAAACCCAATTTACCTAAAATTCTTGAAATTAGTAAGATTGCATATGTCATTTCCATAGACAAAAAATAGAACATAAGCCTACAAAACCTAATTTTCCAAAAAAAATACAAACTGAATTCGCCAAAACACAAACCACATATTGAAAATATGTATAAACCTACAAAACCAAATTTGCCAAAAAATCTTGAAACTAGTAAGACTGAAAATGACATTGCCCTGGACAATAATTGGCACATAAATAAGTTCAAAGCCATTAATAAAACTTGAAATAGTACAAATGGAACCCTATTGTAGAAAAAATGAAAAATAATTGCAAAATACTATGAAATCTCATGAAAACATGTTGCAAGTAGCTTATTAAACCTTAAACCCCATCATTTTTGTAATGAAAACTCACAATAATTGTAAAATATGAATTCAAAAATATGGATATGCATAGTAGGAGGGTGAATATTAACTAGGATGCTTGACAATAAAAAAATATGATTTTCCTTTATAGTGAACATCTCATTGATACTAGAACACAATAATTGGATTCCATTAAGGTTAATAGTGTTAATGAACATCGTAAAACATGTTTAGAAACACAAAGAAACACATAAATATTTTTTGAAACAAAATACATCCAACAAAATAGGCAGTGGAGGTATGTGTTATCAAAACAAGCAAAGAAAAGAAAAGAAGATAGATTTAATTGGGCTCAATGGTGAGAGATGGCATTAGTGAGGAGAGTTATACTCACCTCCATTAAAGAAAAGATCGTAAACATGCTTCCATATCTCCTCCCACATCTTTTTGTCATCATCTACCTCCCTCACCTTAAAATATTGAGCAGCCCACAAAAATATGAAGATTTTTCTTGCAACTAGAAAGAGGGAAAAATAGGAAACAATAGTTTATCCTATGAGAATACTAGAAAAATTAGGAAATAAAAACTTATAAAAGATAAAGAAAGAATTAAATTACCTACAAAGTTGAAGCATATGTTTGTCCATTCATGAGTAGATAATGGTGACATTCCATGTTTCTAAGATTCTGTGTCAAGCATGTTTTGGCTCCCAACTGATGGAAGACTCCAGAATGAGCAGGAATAAAAGGAATGTTAGGTGTATTGATC
This sequence comes from Chamaecyparis obtusa, assembly GCA_027943335.1. NCBI lineage: Eukaryota > Viridiplantae > Streptophyta > Pinopsida > Cupressales > Cupressaceae > Chamaecyparis > Chamaecyparis obtusa. Next base: position 15,748 of record BSBK01012898.1, on the reverse strand, counting down.
TACGAAGAAGGATTATTGAATGGATTTTTTCTGAGAGGAATAGTCCCATTAACAAAGATTAAGGTGACTTGATGTGAACTAAATGTAGGTACATGTTACAACATAAGATGGCCACAGGATGGTGGTCAGGATGGTGGATATGGTGGTGCAGTAACAACATGAAATGGATCCACCCTAATCTATACCCAAGGAAAAACTCCTACATTCACCTTAGTGACCACACATATCCCATTAAATGGTCCAAAATGGAAAATTTTTCTTTCCTTCCACCAATCATGTTACGATACATGGCTAGGCATTTCCAAATGTGCTCAACTTTTGAGTTCAAGTTTCCAACTAGGCCATATAAGGTGGAAAATCAAAAAAGGTGTGAGTTCCAAGTAATGACCCATGTTGACCCCCAATGTTAGTGTTTAGACATTCTATCTACTCTCCTCAATCTTCATTAGGGTAGGGCTTTTGTGTACCAAAGGGCAAGGGTTCATATTATGGGCCACTTTGATCACCTTCCTAATTTGATGGTATTTTTACCCATACCTATAGAATTTTAACAAACCTTGACGGAAGGAAAAAAATAGAAAAGGGAGAGTAAACAAAGGAAAATAAAGATATTACAGAGAATTGTTCAATAAAAAATAGACTCGGATTCTATTGATAATTATGCTTCATACAAGAATACAAATATATATAAATCACCGTATGTAATTGGTGATTTAATTTTTGTTTACAATTGAACTTCAATGCACACAAGCAACTGATAATCAAAAGAAAAATAGGGTAAGTGCACAAAGATGGGGGACCAAAAAGATGCCACTTTTCTTTTTGGCCCCCCATCGCGCATAGTGCACATGCACTAAAGGGTGTGCGCCCTATAGGGCGCATGCCCTATGGCTTGGGTTGCGCAAGCCTTAGGCTTGGGCAATCCAAACCAAAGCGTGTGTGCCATATAGGGTGCATGCACTTTGGAAACACTTTTTTAGTTTTTTTCAAAGGTCGTACGCCCTATAGGGTGCACACCCTTTTTAAAAACCCTCTTAAAGCTTGTTGTGCAGGTTTGAAAGCTCATTTTTCTTTCTAAAACCCATGTTTTCAACTAAGAAGGGATTCTAAAGTGTGTGTGCCTTGTTATTTTGGCTTGTGAACCAATTTTTTTTTGTTCATCCATCCATCAAATGGCTCCGCGGTGTCATCAAGCTCAATCCAAAAGAAAAGGTAAGTATTTTTACAGCCCATTCCTCTTTTTTATTTTAAAATTTTAGTTTTGTTGCAATTTGTTTTGAAAAAATTGGTTTTTGTTTAAATTTATTGTGTAATGAAGATTTTAAAATGTAGTTTTTTTAATTTCTAGGAAGAAATAATCTCCCTCAACCAAACTCTCCACCAAACCCTCTGTCTCCTCATGAAGAACCAAATGAAGTAACAAATGAAGAAAATGAACCTCAATTACCTCCTCCAATCGAGAAACCTCCTCCTGGAACCCAACAAAATTTGATGAACCAAATTGAAAGAGGGCAAAAAGAATTAGAATCTTTAATTAATAGGTTAAAAGATTCTAGTGGTACAAATCCCAGAAGGGAAAGACTTGCAAAATCATTGGAAGCAACCTTGACCCACGTAAGTGTGGTTAGTGGGTAAATTAATTTATGGTAGGATAAAAGAGAAGAACAAAAGAAATATTATGCAAATAAATTATCTTATGCAGACATAAAAAAGAAAAAAATCACAAAAGATGACATTTTCGATCTATTTAAAAAACTAGGGGACACAGATACTCTTAGAACTACAACAAGGAGGTTCCCAATTCATTGGTGCATAAATGAAGACATTAAAAACAATTTTTGGGAGAGATGGTGGATGGTCTTTGATTCACCTCCTTGTAACAATCATGAGGTTCCTATATATTTCTTGAGGAAACTCTATTGCAAGTTTGTACTCAAGGAGGTGCCAAATTATTTTTACATTCTGGATTCTCAAGGTAGAGGAGGGGGTTCATCATTTGATCAAGCAGGGGTACATCATGACCCTAATGCACCTAGGGCTGCTATTGGCAAGCCATAGGTGGATCATGTTATTATTCCTTCCATTGTTAAGGAACATGTAGAGGCAAATGCACTAGGCACGATTAGTGCTCTGACATAAACTCTCATTCAGTGTGCCACTCCTTTAGTTGAGGCTGACTATGGTCAATCCTTGAGGGGGCATATTTGTCAGTCATATGGATGCTTGTGCACATTTGGTACTGGCGAGAGAGAGGAAGAGGATTCTAGATTGATGACTGAGAGCTTTCTAAATTTGACATTTGGCATTGACACACAGATAAATATTTCCAAGTTCATTAAATTCCTCTAATCATATTTCATTTATAAAAGAATAACTATTTAATTTAGTATCTATTGTTTATGATGAAAATTCAGGGCAAGAGTGTCAGTGGTGGTGGTGGAGGCAGTGGAAGTGGCAATGATCCTAATGTCCCCTTTTACACAACATCATCAATTCCACAAGTATGTATCGAATAAAACATTTTAATTAACATATTTGATTATTATGTAATTATATGAATAATTGTATCCTAACTTATTGTGCATGTGTATTAGATGTGCATTGGTGGACCATCGATGTTCACAACAGACAGCGAAGGGCATTGTGCAACTTTCCTTGAGGTATCTTTATTTTCATATTAATTTGATTTACTTGATTATATTTAATTAATGAATGAATGACTAAATTACTAGACAAATTATGATCAAAATCCAGAGGCATGATGATTACATTCTTTCACCTAGGTTTGTGAGGTCACCATTGAGTCCAGAGGTATACATGTAATAATACATTATAATTAACATGTTAGTAATACGTTCTTATATGAATGGTTATCTTATAATTTTCCATGTACATGTGCACTGGTTGAATGTTGGAGCTTTGACTTCGACACTGCACACCAGAGGACGCGGTGGAACCTTCACGAATGTATCATTTACTCATTAGTAGGGTTGTAAAAAATATATGTAATCTTGATAACTACATAATTTACTTTTTTTGTTTCATTTTAAACTTTTGACATCAGAGACTCCTTTTGTCTGTGATACTTTGGATCATGGAGCAGCTGTAGTAGTAGCTAGTTTTGAAGCACTAACTGAGGTATGAAAGAGATCACTTAACTTTAATTGTTATTTTAATAGTTTGTATTGAATTTTATAATGATATCCATGTATGTATTTTAATTATTATTTTGATCATTGTTGTAGAGAATTATGACTCCAGATCACCAGCATGCACCTTCGATGGATGAACATAGTGGCTATTTGCTAGCGGTAAGCCAATATTCAACTTTATGTCATTGTATAATTCAATTTTGATGTATATTAGTTATATCTATCTAATTTTTTTTATTAGGTTGAGCTACAAAAGAGTCTAGATAGGAGGATGAGTGAGCACACTTGGAAGACTACGGCATCCACTACATCTCCATCGATGTGATGATCGAAGATAGCTCAGGATTTGTTTTCTTCCCCTAGCGGGAAAGGACTAGATTAGGGATATGGATTGTATTCCTATATGGCATTAGTGGACATATTTTTTGTATATTGTATCACTGATACGTTGTACATCCATTTGGCTTTGAGGAACCTAGTTTTACTGTATTGAATATATTCAATGTATGACATTATTGGACATATATATTTGACTTCATTCCCTATGAATATATATTTTATATTTTAGGTATGCAATTCATGTGTTTGGTGTATTGATGTATACTAATTTATGTTTATGTGGATGTTTTATGCTTTGTAAATTTCTCATGCTTTATAGTTATGCTTTTATATTTAACTTGTTGACTGTGCTACAAATGCCAGTCACTATCCTCAATAACAGTCAATTCCTTGATTGTAATAATAAAAAAAGTAATGAAATGAATGCATAAATGTATAAATATAATATAAGGATTCTTGGGGTACCCTAATGTTGGAAAGAGTTCTTTTATTAATAAGATTACTATGGCAGATGTGGATGTGGAACCTTATGCTTTTTCAAACTAACTTATAATTGTCCCCTAACTAACTAATTGTTAATGACAAACACTAGAATACATATTTGCACTCATCCTACTGCTCACCTCGGAGTCATCAGCATTATTGAAATGACTGTGTATGCCAAAAAAGGTTGTCACTAGCATTTATCTAATCATTCAAAGTTGTTGGAACAAACGGTTTGATGCAACAACCAATGGTTGGAAAGATACGCAATGTTGGTCATTTGAATTGAGGAACACTGTGACTTCTGACATCGAACAAGAATTTGTTTCCAAATATAAATGAACTTGAATATCTAAAAACTGAGATAGGCTTTTGTAGGCCTTAGCAACATAGTCCTATAGCACCTAATGGATCCATGCTACCTTGCACAAGCTCCAAGATATGACCCCGCAAAGATTTTTGATTTCAAGCTTAAGAGACCTTGAGGGACACTTCGGCCCAGAGTCATTGGTGGGGTTTGAACTACTATGCATGCTGAATGAGGTTTCCCCTAGAATTTAATTGGTCATTCAGAGCTATTGGAACAAGTGGTTTGATGCTATGACTAACGGTTGGAAAAATATGCAATGTTGGCCATTTGAACTGAGGAACACTATGAGTTCTAACATTGATTGAGAATGTGTTTTTAAATATTAATGAACTTGAATCGCTGAAAACTAAGAGAGGCTTTTGTAGGCCCTAGCAACACAATCTTGTAGCACCTGACGAATCGATTCTACCTCACACGAGCTCTGAGATATGACCCTGCAAAGATCAGTGATTTCATCCTTAAGAGACCTTGAGGGACACTCCAGCCCAGAGTTGTCGGTGGGGTTTGAACTACTATGTATGCCAAAAAAGGTTGTCACTAGCGTCTACCCAGCCATTTGAAGCTATTGGAATTGACGGTTCGATGCTACGGCCAATGGTTACAAAGATACTCAATGTTGGCCGTTTGAACTGAGGAACACTTTGAGTTCTGACATCGACCGAGAATGTATTTTCAAATATAAATGAACTTGAATCTCTAAAAACTGAGATAGAATTTTATAGGCCCCAGAAACATGGTCCTGTAGCACTTGACTGATCGATTCTACCTCACATGAGCTTCAAGATATGACCTCGCAAAGATCATTGATTTCATGGATTTGGGACCTTGAGGGACACTTCGGCCCTGAGTCGTTGGTAGGGTTTGAACTACTGTGTGTGTCAAACAATGGTTTCCCCTAGCATTTACTTGACCATTCAGAGCTATTGGAACTGACGGTTTGATGCTATGACCGATGGTTTGAAAGATACACAATGTTGGTCGTTTGAACTAAGGAACACTTTGAGTTTTGACATCAACCGAGAATGTGTTACTGAATTTAAAAGAACTTGAATCTCTAAAAACTAAGATAGGCTTTTATAGGCCCCAACAACATAGTCATGTAGCATCGAACAGATCGATGTTACCTTGCATGAGCTTTGAGATATGACCCCACAAACACCATTGATTTCATGCATTTGGGACCTTGAGGGATACTTTGGCCTAGAGTCATCGACATGGATTGAATGACTATGCATGGTGAATGAGGTTGCCACTAGGATTTACCTAACCATCCAGAGCTATTGGAACTGATAGTTCAATGGTAAAACAGATGGTTGGAAAGATACACAACATTGGCTGTTTGAACTGAGGAAGACTTTGAGTTTAGACATCGACCAAGAATGTGTTGCTGATTTTAGAAAAACTTGAATCATTGAAAACTAAGATAGGCTTTCGTAGGCCCCAGCAACATGGTCTTGTAGCACCTGATGGATAGATTATACCTTGCACAAGCTCCGAGATATGATCCCGCAAAGATCACTAATTTCATGCTTAAGAGACCTTGAGGGACACTTCAGCCTAGAGTCATCGTTGGGGTTCAAATGATTGTGTGTGCTAAATGAGGTTGCCACTAGCGTTTACCCAACCATTCAGAGCTATTGGAACTGACGGTTTGATGCTACAACCGATAGTTAGAAAGATATGCAACACTAGCCATTTGGACTGCGGAACAATTTAAGTTCTGACATCGACCAAGAATGTGTTGCCAAATTTAAATGAATTTGAACATCTAAAAATTGAGATAGAATTTTATAGGCCTCAACAACATGATCTTGTAGCACCTAATGGATTGATGCTACCTTGCATGAGCTCTGAGATATGACCCTACAAAGATCACTGATTTCATGCATTTGGTACCTTGAGGGACACTTCAGCTAGGAGTCATCAGCGGGGATCGAACGACTATGCATGGTGAACGAGGTTGCCACTAGGGTTTACCTGACCATCTAGAGCTATTGGAAAAAATGGTTCGATGCTACGACTGACGGTTGGAAAAATACGCAACATAGGCCATTTGAACTGAGGAACACTTTGAGTTCTGACATCGACCGAGAATGTGTTGCCAAATTTAAATGAAGTTGAATCTCTAAAAACTAAGATAGGCTTTTGTAGGCCCCAACAACATGGTCTCATAGAAACTAATGGATCAATTCTACCTCACACGAGCTCTAAGTTATGACCCTGTAAAGATTGTCAATTTCATGCTTAAGGGACCTTGAGGGACACTTTAGCTTGGAGTCGTTGGCAGGGATCGAACGACTATGCATGGTGAATGAGGTTAGCACTAGCATTTACCTAGCTATTTAGAGCTATTCAAATAGACAGATTGATGCTATGACTGACGGTTGGAAAGATACGCAACATTGGCCATTTGAACTAAGGAACACTTTAAGTTCTGACATCGACCGATAATGTGTTGCCGATTTTAAATGAAGTTGAATCTCCAAAAACTAAGATAGGCTTTTGTAGGCCTCGGCAACATGATCCCATAGAAACTAATGGATCCATGCTACCTCACATGAGCTCTAAGAGATGGCCCCACAAAGATCATTGATTCCATGCTTAACATAACTTGAGGGACACTTCAGCATGGAGTCATCGACAAGGATCGAATGACTATGCATGCCAAACAAGGTTACAAAGATGCTATGACCAATAGTTACAAAGATACACAACATTGGCTATTTGAGCTAAGGAACACTATGAGTTCTGACATCGACTGAGAATTTGTTGCTGATTTTAAATGAACTTCAATCTCCAAAAACTGAGATAGGCTTTTATAGGGCCTAGCAACACGGTCCCGTAGAAACATGGTCCCATAGTAATTGATGGATCCATGCTACCTCACATGAGCTCCAAGATACAACCCCACAAAGATTACTGATTTCATGCTTAAGGGACCTTGGGGGACACTTCAGCATAGAGTCATCGGTGGGGATCAAATGATTGTGTGTGCCAAATGAGATTTCCACTAGCGTTTACCTGACCATTCAAAGCTGTTGGAATAGACAGATTGATGCTACAATTGATGATTGGAAAGATACGCAATGTTGGTCATTTGAGCTGAGGAACATTGCGAGTTCTGACATCAACCAAGAATGTGTTTCCAATTTTAAACAAACTTGAATCTTAAAAAATTGAGATAGGATTTTGTAGGCCCCGGGAACATAGTCCCATAGCAATTGATGAATCCATGCTACCTTACACAAGTTTTGAGATATGACTCCACAAAGATCATTGATTTCATGCTTAAGGGACCTTGAGGGACACTTCAACATGGAGTCATCGACAGAGATTGAACCATTGTGTGTGGTGAATGAGGTTTCCACTAGCGTTTACCTAGCCATTCAGAGCTATTGGAATAGATGGTTTGATGCTATGACCGATGGTTGGAAAGATATGCAACATTGGCCATTTGAACTAAGGAACACTTTATGTTCTGACATTGATCGATAATGTGTTGCCAATTTTAAACGAAGTTGAATCTCCAAAAACTAAGATAGTATTTTATAGGCCTTGGTAATATGGTCCTGTAGCAACTAACAGATCTATACTACCTTGTACGAGCTCCAAGATACAACCCCACAAAGATCACTAATTTCATGCTTAAGGGACCTTGAGGAACACTTCAGCATGGAGTCATCGGTGGGGATCGAATGACTATCCATGCTGAATGAGGTTTCCACTAGCATTTACCTGGCCATTTAGAGTTGTTGGAACATACAGTTTGATGCTATGATCGATGGTTGGATAGATACACAATGTTGGTTGTTTGAGCTAAGGAACACTATGAGTTCTGATATCAACTGAGAATGTGTTGTCGATTTTAAATGAACTTGAATCTCCAAAAATTTAGATAGGCTTTTGTAGGCCCTAGCAACACACTCCCATAGAAACTAATGGATCCATGCTACCTCACATGAGCTCTGAGATATGACCCTACAAAGATCAATGATTTCATGCTTAAGGGACCTTAAGGGACACTTCATCATGGAGTCATCGGTGGGGATTGAATGACTGTGCATGTCGAATGAGCTTTCCAATAGCATTTACCTAGCCATTCAGAGCTATTGGAATAGATGGTTTGATGCTACGATCGACGGTTGGAAAGATACACAATGTTGGCCATTTGAGCTGAGGAACACTGTGAGTTCTGACATCGATCGAGAATGTGTTTTCGATTTTAAATGAACTTGAATCTCCAAAAATTGAGATAGGATTTTGTAGGCCCTAGCAACATGGTCCTGTAGCAACTAACAGATCCATGCTACTTCACACGAGCTCTGAGATACGACCCTGTAAAGATCACTGATTTCATGCTTAAGGGACCTTGAGGGACACTTTAGCATGGAGTCATCGGTAATGATTGAACAACTATGCATGGTGAATAAGGTTTCCACTAGCCTTTACCCAACCATTCAGAGCTGTTGGAATAGATAGATCAATGCTACAACTGATGGTTGGAAAGATACATAACATTGGCCATTTGAACTAAGGAACACTTTAAGTTCTGACATCGACCGAGAATGTGTTACCAATTTTAAACGAACTTGAATCTCCAAAAACCGAGATAGGCTTTTGTAGGCCATGATAACATGGTCTCATAGCAACTAATAGATCCATGCTACCTTGCATGAGCTCTGAGATATGACCCCGCAAAGATCGCTGATTTCATGCTTAAGGGACCTTGAGGGACATTTCAGCATGGAGTCGGCGGTGACGATTGAAAGACTGTGCATGGTGAATGAGGTTTCCACTAGCATTTGTTCGACCATCTGGAGTTGTTGGAATAGATAGATCCATGCAAGGACCTCTTCTTTTATATTTCTCATGAACCCTTTACAAGAGAAAATGTTTACAAAAAATGGCATGTACTTGCATGAGGACATTATTTATTACAGAAATCTCACATAGAAGTAGCTGGCAAGCCACTCAAAAAGTAGTAACTGATAGAAAGTGGGATAATGAAGATGCTTTAATAAACCACTATCTTCTTTACTCAAGCAACATCTAGTTCATCTTCTCGACTAGGGCATGTTTGGGAATAGATAGTCTCCATTTAAACTCAAGTCTCTGGAAGTAGTTATATTTGTTAGTAGAGGAGATACACCCATTGGATCTACAATAACTTCATGCTCACTGGAATTTCCATTTCTCTTCAATTGGTATACTCTTTCCAAAATTGCATCTACCCTTTTACCAATTTGGGGTATTAATGGGTCTATCTATCAACCTCAAAGGAGTTGGTCACCTAAATGAGAACATTGAGATGAAGTAGGAACTTCTCTATGAAAGAGATTAGTACGTTGAGAAGCTCTCCACTTGTCAGCTAAATTAAAGCCTTGGACAATAGATGGCTGCCCTTTGTTGTAAAATAAAGAGTGAGACTTCCTTGCCAAAGGTGTCAATGAACTTACATTTCAAGGATAATGCCCAAGTCCTATAAATGCAAGGCCATTGATGAATAGGCATTTCTAATAGAAATATTTATGGTGTTAGAATGAAGTGCGTGACCAAATTCTTTGCCTACTAATGAACCAATTTGGGAAATTAATGGGTCTATTTGTGGACCTCAAAGGAGTTGGTCACCTAAACGAGAACCTTGAGATGACGCAGGAACTTCTCTATGAAAGAGATCAGTACCTTGAGAAGCTCTCCACTTTTTAGCTAAATTAAAACCTTGGACCATAGATGGCTGCCCTTTGTTGTAAAATGAGGAGTGAGACTACCTTTCCAAAGGTGGCAATGAACTTACATTTCAAGGATAATGCCCAAGTCCTGTAATTGCAAGGCCATTGGCGAATAGGCATTTCTAATAGAAATATTTGTGGTGCTAGAATGAAGTGCATGACCAAATTATTTGCCTACTAATGAACCAATTTGAGGCTTCATTTCACATTGCTTTGTGGATAATTCCACAACACTTGTTACTTCTCTATATAAATTTTTTGTGTTAATGTACATGTGCACTGAAGATCTTCTATCACTACTTGAGCTACTAGCAAATGGTGAGTACTCATCATCACCATCTGACATAGGCTTACACGCATACCTTACTTCTTTCCTTTGTTGCTTTCCCCTTCCTAGCTCTTCCTCCTTATCTTTAACTTCTATCATGGGTCCAAGAAGCTCTTCCCACTCTTTCCCATTAACTATGGGCTTTGTCTCTTCATCCTCAGTAATTGGCATACCTTGGATGGCTCCAAGATAACCATTTTCTTCTCAAATGTCCTTTTCTCACACATTAATATCCCTATTAAAAAGATTTTCTATATCTTCCTCTGTATATTGAATAGATGTAACTACAATCCCATGTTCATCAAGAATATTCCTTGCACCATTGAGTAATATATCACGCAATTCCTTAATAGTTTCATTCTTAACAGAATTCATAACTAGATTTTCCATAGCTAATTTTCTTCTTGATCGCTGCAATATTTTCTCCTCAAATGAACATTTTGTAATCAATTGATATACAATCATAGTTTTCTCTTGGCCAATCCTGTGGGCTCATGATTGAGCCTGTAGATCCACAAAAGGGTTGAAATTTGGATCTAGTGGAAGAGTAGTATTAGCAAGAAGTCATTCACTAACATCTCATCTTTATAACAACTAAATTTGGATTCACTAGAAGCATTAGTTCTAAAAAAAATGGTAAAACATACCATTTATAATGACTATGTCGACACTCGGCTACATCATATAATAAGATGAAATTATATAATCATAAAACACTTTGTAAAGTAGAGCATACATATCATATATAGCCACATCAAATGAGTTCAACATCAAGAAAGAATTTTTATTTTTTCAAAGTCTTTTAATTTCTCTGTGGCTGGTAGCCAATTTCTTATTCACTTATTTTTTACTACCTCAATTGGTCAAAAGCTGTAGGATATTCTCTGGGAAACTTTTCATTTTGTCTTGTAGGATGCCTTTGTATACAAATTTTGGAGAATCTCTATTAAAGAGTAGGTAAGGATGGCTAAGCTGAGTGCAGCAAAGAGGGAGAGGATTAAATTGAGAGAGTAGAGGCGGAGAGCGATAACGACGAAAATATTTCAAGGCTTGTGGAAATATGGAAATTTTAATCTTTCTCCCAGAGAAAACATTAATTTGAAGGGTGCATAAGGGTTGTGAAATATTTGAAGGATTGAAGGAGTTTGATGAGTTTAAATGGTGCATAAGGGTCATGAAATTGGTGCAAGGGTACAATAGTAGATGTTCTAGCTATTGGAGGGGGGTATTTTATGCATGAATCCATCATAGGATGGTCAAATGATGGTGAATCAACTTTGGTTTAGTTTCTATGGTTCTGGGAGATGAGACATTGGGTGAGCCCTAGTTTCTAGGGGGTTTGGGGTCTTAAAGAAGATGGTATGAAAGGAGAGAATGAAGTAAAGGATACTCCAAAGCTGAGAAAAGAAAAGAAAGTGATGTTCAAAAGGAATAGAATAAGAAAAAAAAGAGGAAGAGAACTGTAGGAAGTTACAAAAGGTTAATATACAAGGTGTTGAAGCAAGTGCATCCCTCCAAGGGAATATCCAATGCTGCCATGGATATCATGGAGAGCTTCATGATTGATATTTTTTATAAGATTACTCCTGAGGCTGCTTCTCTACTGAAATATAACAAGATCATGACACTTTCCTCTAGAGAAATTAAGATTGTTGTCAAGTTTGTTCTAGCTAGAGAGCTGGCTAGGCATGCTACTTCCAAAGGAAGTAAGGTTGTTACCAAGTTTCCTACTACTCTGGATTAGGTTTTGTTGGAATATTTTAGGTTTTTTGTACGTGGTGTTTATGGTAGGCTTGTTTAGAAGTTGATTTTGGCTTGGGTTTATGTGTGGAAGTTAATGTTGAACTAGGATCTTACTGTATGTAAAGAATATATGAATTATGCTATGTATCCTGTGAAAAATCTCTGAACTATAACATTTATATTGTAAAGTTTTTTTTATTAATCTTGAGAAATATTTTTACAACTGAGCTCAATAGGAGCACCAGAGGAAAGAGCTAAGCAGAGAAAACCTTTCGGTATTTCCCCAAAAAATAGAAGGGAAAGGTTGTCATTAAATGTTACAAACTTCTCGTTATACATACGGGGTAATGCATGAGAAATTTACAGTCCACCCAATTTACAGTGCTATATAAATTTGACATGTTATGATATTTTGTATCTCCATTTAGTCCAATGAATGAATTGGGTCTGCCCTACCCTTGATTGTCTCAAGTATTGCCTCGCGGTCTAACTCACAAACCTTCATAAGAGTTTTATTTTGTGGTCTTCTCCCATATCTGATTAAGTGGAAATTTAATGCAATGATGAGGTTTGAATAATGAAGAACCTTTCTATGTGTCTCCCAATCCTTGAACAACCAAAACCTAGGTTTCTTCATAGCATACCATCTAAGCCATGTACCAGTTACAGCCACTGCTCCTATAGGGTATTCTAATTCTTCACCATCGATAACCAAGTGATCTAATTTCTTTTCTACCTCAACACAATGACACAAATAATAATCTATCGCTTCTTCATTGTCTTTAGGTGCAACAATAGCAAAAACATGGCCTGTAATGATATAAACATAATGAGGACATTAGTTTACTAAATATTTATGATAAAGTACTAAATTTGAGATTATTTTTCTGTGGAAAATAAAGACTTGGTTGTAATAGATTAGATAAGCGATCAAAGTCAATGATTGATTCCATTTCTATCAGTTGTAGTGATTCATGGGGATGATAGGAGGCAAGTGGACTCAAAATATGTGCATACCATTCATCAATCCATTCCTTTGACTCACACCCATCCCAATCTTCATCTACACATGATGAACAAAAGCACACCATATGGCATGTGTGGATACTCCATGAACCTACATTACAACTTCTAAAAGAGTGTAGCTCACTCGATCCTATCAATGTACAACAATCCTCATGTGGTGCAATGTTATTTTCATCCATCAACCAAAAAAATCTATGAACTATAGACTCACCTTCATTACTGGGACCCATTGTAGCATTACACCATTGCACAATACATCTCGCATCTAAAAATGTTGCTTTCTCTTTGTACTTTAATTCTTCACAGGCTAAGGCTCTTTTAATACATGCACTTGTGACATTGTGCTCTCCCTTTCCATGACCGGCCTTTATGAAATTCCACATATATTGAATTCCAATAATCTTATGCATCCTACACAACCAACAAAACATTTGATAATTCTTGAATTGGGATGCACAATTATCTGACCAAATGATATGTCGATGATATTGTATGCCCATGTTTGCCAATTGACCATAAAATAGTTGAAAGCAACCATGTACAAACTCTATAGAATGTGAGTGATCATTTTTGATATAAAAATGATACTCCCTCAATATCTTCCTGTTCTCCTCTGTACTGTATGGTGTATGCATGAATGCTATATGAACAAATATAGCAACCTGTTGAGAGCTATAATACTTTGCTTGCACCTCATTCTGTGGTTGTAGTGTGTAGTTCTCTAAAAATTCCACAACTAAAACAATGGTATCAAGTGGGAATGTGTCCTTGCACAACTTGAATTGCATATCCAACCATCACGCTCTATGTGTATGCCTTGCATACTCATAAATAATTTTTTTACAAAAAATGTCCATGAACTGATGCACTAGAATTTTTTCAATTACTAAATCACATCTTTTAGCCTCTTTTCCATCTTTTAGATTGTATTTCGTGGTCTTATATTTTCCAAATTCCACTATTTCATTACCGATTGCATGCGTACTCTCCATATGTTGACAAATTGGCAAACGTCACAAACCTCCACAATCAATGCATGTACCATTCAAGCATGAGAGATTATAAAATTGTTGACCATCCGCTCTTTCACATAAAATGGTAGATATTAATTCCCTTGAAGATATAGGTGGGACATTTATGTTACAATCCTAAAAAACATTTTTAGAGTACAAACCTACATATATATTCCTATAAACTTAAAAATGGTTAGAAAATTCAATATGTACCCTACAACAACAAGTTGTGCATGTGTGATTTATCTTCGCATAAAAAGGTTTACACATTTCAAAATATCTCTGACTAATTTTAATTTGAGGATACATATGCATAAATTTTGCAAAGAATTGTGTTTGAGTTGAATCCAAAAAATGTTCTAGATGTGGAACACGAATTCAACTACCAATCCTCCTTCTTACAACATCTCTTTGATTAGGAGATACCCATGTATTATTCTTTCAAAATTATTCAATCAAGGATTTCAAAGCTTCAACAATTGCTTTATCTTTTCATGGTAGCCTATCGGAAAATGCCCATAACTCATTGTTATTGGGATCTTCCACTCTTTGATGCCTTCCCAAGGCTCTCATTAGAGACTTTCTACTTATTTTCAATATTTTTCTTGTCTTTCTAATTAGTCAAGATTTCTTCATTTGAGTGCTTACTATCGTTGATGTAAGTACATGTCATGTGACATTACTATCTTTTGTGCATGAAGTAGAACCCACACTCTCATATACAGGCATTAGATTCTTTACAATAGATTTTTCACTTGACTCATCCATCGTTCTTAGCCCAAGAATCTTCATGATGGGCCTAAATTTCAGATTTCTCATCATTTCAACAAATAGTTGACAACTTCCTGTCATGTTTAAATTCTCAAAAAATGATCTCCAAATACAATTAACATTTCTTTGACAAGTACGCTTAGGAATCTTGTCAGGCATTTCTTGCAAAATGTTAGTATCAATATCAATCAAATATTTTGGCTTTCTATATTTAATAATTCTAGGAGCATCAAAAACATTATGTGTGAATTGCGTACCATCTTGAGTTCCTTCAACATGAGACGATGTTGTGTCTACACCTTGGGATGTAGATAATGGTGTACCTTAAACATGAGACGATGTTGTGCCTACACCTTGGGATGTAGATAATGGTGTGCCTTCAACATGATAGAAGACTGTTCCCACACCTTTAGAAGTAGACAATGGTGTGCCTCAAACATTGGATGATGATGTCTATTGAACTTGGGAACTCATAGATGATGTCCCTGCATCTTCATAATTCAATTGTCTCATTGCACACAAGTTTCTCATTTGTTGTCTTTTTTATTCCAATTCCAATTCTCTCTTACTTTGTATTGATCTTTCATGTTCCTCATCCAAAGAAAAATCTTCTTCTATGGTATCTACTTTTTTTTGTTCATGAAGTTGTCTCATTCTTTCCCTTTTCTTCTCTTTGTCTCTTTCATGCTGTTTCGGTGTTAAATTTTTTTCTCATTTCTTTCAAAAGATGATGATTTCTACATATGAATTGATTACAATTTTAAAAATATAATACAAATGTAAAAAAATCAATC